>BLKR01009671.1:0-96223 GCA_011170035.1 Teleogryllus occipitalis
AGATACAAATTATATAAATAAAAGATTGAGTTTGTTTAATTATATATTTTCATTCTTAAAAAGTTTCACGATATTTAAACTTCAATGAAAGTATAGTTATACCAGAAATCAATATTGTACCTATAATCGATATATTATGATTACAATATTATAAAAAAATTACTTTTTTATATATTTATATTATTGAATTTATTAATTGAAAAATGCATTTTATAACTTATAATTGTTATTTTATTTACATAATATAACCTTTTAAGATAATCACGATTATAGGTACAAACTTATAAGTTTAAAATGAAAAAATTCAAATTTTTAAAAATTACTAATTACAGAGCATAGTTTTTGCAGTTTCAATTATTATAATGTATAGGAAGATTTAAATGTTGGTAATCACGAATTTTTATTACGAGTAAAAATATCCAACTGTTACAAGTCGATTTATTTTGAATATTTTGTAAAATCTCATTTCATGTTTCAAGTAAATCGGTAAGTAACAGTTAGAACTGTTTATTTAAAAATCCAAGTTCGTTAATTATCAACGCTTGAAACTTCCTGAGCAATTATTTCAATGTAAATATTACAGATCTCGATTTAAATTAATAATTAATTTATTTATTATATAATGTACGTATAATATATGTGCAATGTATGGTATATGTTCTATTGGGTGTTATACACTGATATACCTTCAATTAAAAATGTGATTGTAATAGAAATACGTTATAAATTAATATCACATCAATATCCATCAACACTGTTGTATGTTAATTAAAAATTTATTAATCGAAAAATCATTTTTCTAATGTTTTTAAAAGTTATATAAATTGAAGAAATAGAAATAGATTAAAATGAGATTAATAATAATTGATTACATACCATTCTTAATATTTTCTCTGAAAATGAGGTTTCCTAGTATGGATGTTAAAAGGTGTAATCTCGACTCGTCCTGGGATAACAAACAAAAATTATATACGATATATAAATGAACTTAAGTATATGTACATAATACAGCAAAATAATTTGTTTAATATACATGCAGCAGTTTTAGTTATTTAATTTACTTACAACTTTATGGAATTATTTTTTGTCTGTCCACGTATATGCGTTCAACATATTTAGTTCAAAAACTTGGAAGATACAGTTGTCGAAAACCTATTTCCTTATATACAGAAAAATACTTACCCCTACTACAGGGTGCTTACAGATTTTCATCACTCAACAACAAGTTTCACTAGATGATTCATAAATGGTTTTCCCATTATTTAGATAACATAACTATTATTTAAGATATTAGTCATAACACAAGGCTTAAACTACAGCTTAAAAATGCTGTCACCATAAATTATTTTGGGTGTTTTCTGCAGGTGTTTCTTCAGACATTCCTCTAC
Source organism: Teleogryllus occipitalis (assembly GCA_011170035.1). Taxonomy (NCBI): domain Eukaryota; kingdom Metazoa; phylum Arthropoda; class Insecta; order Orthoptera; family Gryllidae; genus Teleogryllus; species Teleogryllus occipitalis. The sequence goes on from BLKR01009671.1 coordinate 1,389, forward strand.
AATATTTTTACGTTTCCGATTTTTCCACAACATTTGGAACACAAGAAAAATTGACATATTTGACCAAATCTTAAACCTATCCTATAAGATAAGAAAACAAATATACTTATAATAGGATTAAGACATTTGTTTCTGCTATCGCATATTTTTCTCGAAACACCAACAAATCTTTATTAGCTGAAATATTTATGCTTCAAATGCCCGCGACGAATTAAAATGTACATTGGCTGAAAAATTTTGGGGGGGGAAATTTCCCTTATTTCCCCCCCCGTGGATCCGCGCCTGCATTAGATATAACATTCTGTTAATAAAAAAGTCTACAAAATGTTAGGAAATTTTATTTACAGAACATTGATCTGGAAACTTCCATGTCTATATTAATTTGTTATCTATATTCAAACAAATTATTTTTTCTGTTGGACATTTAATATTCCTTATTTTACAGACAGTCAAATAACTTTGAGATCATTTTAATCAAGCTTGTTAAATATTTATTTCACTTTACAGTCTTTATCACACGCTGTAAATTGTATGACAACGTTTTGGAGAGGTTTCTCTCCAACTTCAGGCACTGTAAAATCAACATTATATGAGATTTCTTAATTAAGATTTTGTTACATACGTTTAAACGTTCCTTGTCTAGGTTTTGTCAATCACATCTGTTCTCCCCTGAACATGTTTTCAACGTGCAAGAAGGAATTTTCTTCTAAAATTGTTTTTCTGCTATCGACTCAATAATTTTGAAGGTAGACCTCAATAATTTTGACAAGACCTCAATAATTTTGAAGGTAGCGTGACATTCATAAGCCATTTTCAAGATTTCTCAAAAAAATGCTATTTTCTTTTGATTAATTTCTCAGGATTAGGAAAAAGTGCACTTAATAATACTGTAAGATTCTAGTTTTCCATAAAACTTCATGGAATTAATATTTCTATCAAGGGTACCCCTGGATAAAATGATAACAAGTTCCCCTAAATCAGATGACACAAGTAGTTACACTATAATTCTAACATAAAAATATATTTTTGGCTGATTTCTTAGTCCTCGTCGCAGTACCCACACCCAACTAGAGCCAAAAACCTGTTTTTAAATTTTTTTTGTCTACTTAACACTATTTTATTTGATTGAAAAAGTATGAAAAATAAGAAAATTATTTAGACTACCAGAAAAATATTTTTGTGTTTTCTTAGCCCCAAATTCGAATGCAAAAAATGTTTAAGAAAAAAAAAAGAATAATTTTTACTGTGCCTTAAAACCCAGGAACACTTGAAAAAAATCTCAAAAGTTTATCTTAAAACCCAAATTGTTGTGTATTTTTTTCAGATGTTTTCGACTGCTGGGCTGTACTTATAAAAAATTACAACTATTTTTCCGTCTTTAAATCACCTTGACTTTAAATGTACTTCGAAAATGACTGCAAGACATCTGTGCATTTATTTTTTGTGTTTATTATACAATTGTATACATTGTTGTAGCACTCAGTAATATTTTGACTTGGGAATATTGTTACAAATTATGTTTTTAAAGCTTTCTAATCCTTTGTATCCCTTGTTGTTTCTAATCCTTTTATTAAACTTGGTTTAATTAATTGACATGAATCGCTTACATTTTATAATAATATTAAATTTAATCTAGAAATGTGGATTCTTACGCTATGAAAAATGTTTACACCATTAAAAAAATTATTTGGAAAAAGAGTTTTTGACTTTAAACACCTGTGACTTTAAATTTTCAGTTTCACATGATGATTCTTTTTTGCGTGAAAATTTAGTTTGTAGAATGTTTAGGACCGAAAATCCAAGATTTCGTAACAATTGTGAAAGTTTGACCTATCCCACCTTTATAAGTGTATTTTACTCTATTACTTCCAGAAATTTAAAGAAAAAATTTGGAGCCATTTTTGATAAAATTTTGAAAATGTCTCAGGGGCTTAATATAAAGTATCCTCTCAAAAATAAAGAAAGTTTTTAGTATATTTAATTAACTATTTGTTTACTCTTTACTTAAATACCTTATATTCATTCCACATGTACTCATATGAAACAACTGTAGCTCAGTTTAAAAGGCAGATTGTCATAGAATTTCTAGATACAGTAACACCAGTAATTGTAATTAACGATAAACTTAGTTGGGAATGATTTTTATTCTCTCTTATTTATTTCATACTGAATATAATACCATTACTAAAAATATTCGATCATTCATTTTCTTAGTGAAATTAATGGTGTATTTTTGTCTTTCTTTCTCTCTCTCGCTCGCTCTCTTAAATTTATTGTCTTCCTGTTCAACATACATGTTTTTCGGGGTTGTGTATAGAAACATACATGATGTTTGGTTTATTTCCTAACTGTGGGTGCCCTTAATGGATGCGTTTAATGTTTTTGGTTTTCGTTGAAAGAATTCAACTATTTTTGAAAGAAAATTGAAATTACAGATAATGATCGTTGATATGATTATTCGATGGAGGATATATACTAGTCGCGCACTTTTTCTTGATACTCCACAGCGGGGGGTGCGGGGAGAGGAGGTTTCTGTCTACGTCACAGCAGTGCAGTGCTGTCAACTTCAACGGCGGAAAACTGAGTGTAATAGCACAATTATTAGACTGAGGTAATAGCGTGTCTTGGGCTAGAGAGCAATGACAAGTAACGAAGAAGGTTGGCAGCACTGCAAACTGAGCCGTGACGTTCCGAGTGGAGCTGGTGTTTTCTACCGGGCCGTGCTGTGCCGGGCTGAGAGAGGACTAGGGGGCTCGGGTATCAAGAAAAAGTGTGAGCATTATAGGTGTTTCCACGTAAGAAAAGACCCTAAAAATTCAAGATGGCGGAGTTTCGGCACTGCCAACCTCATCGAAATAAAACGCGAAAGCGCCGACTCGACTTGTTTAAATGTACGTAGTGGCCTTCAAAAATCCAGATATGCTGAAATGATTTGTTAATGTTGTTTTACGACTTATAAATCGCAACAGGCATATGGTAAAATAATTTAATTTATATATGAAATTTGTTTTTATTAATTAATTATAATATTAAATATACTTTTAATTAAATTACTTATAAATTTAAAAATATTTGAACTCTCAGAATTAATAAAATCTTATTGAAACTGAAGAATAAATGAAATAGTAGAATGTTATTTTATTATACAATAGGAAAAAAAGGTATAAACAGGGAATTTATAGAATAAAGATGAAATGAAATGCAAGACTCAAAATAATTTTAATTTTCAAACAGTACACAATGAAGTGAAATAAAACTATTCTTTACTGAACTAGAAATATTTGTATAATAATGGTTTTATGCACGTAATATCGACACATGACCATGATCAAAGCATATCTAAGGAATGAACAAATCTACTGTATGAAAATGACAATGTTTGAAATTTCATGAAAATTGAATTGATCAGATATATGATTTGATATAATGCGAAGGTTCAGTAAAGAATAAACTGATGCACCATGGGTGGTCAATTTTAATGACAAATTGCAAGGAGCAGTCATTAAAATTTCTTGAACACCGATGGTCCACAGCAATTTATTTTCACAAAAATTATTGAATTTTTACAACAATTTTAAAGCCTAATGTCCCTGGGCTTACAAACATTACAAAACATCCCGGCATTTACCTTAAGCGATCGGGGAAAACAAAGGAGTAAGTATGCTACCATATATATTAAAAAAAATTGAATAAAAAAGTGAATTAATCCTCAATTGGATTGTAAAAATATTATCATTAAAAATCAACATTAAGAAATTTGGCTGACTTTACAAATTAATAAACTACTTTAAAATTTTACATATATTGATAGCATACCCATCCTCCCGATCAGGATGACGACTGAGGGCCGATTTCTAGCATGCATACAGAAACATACGTCAAAATAATGGAGACATTTACAATACATAAAATAATGTACATAAAAAATTCCATATTTAGAAAATGAATAATCTGGTAAACACAGCAACCCTGCAACATAGAACAATCAATGCAGTATCTATTGTCCAATCATGATAAATTCAATAAACAGACATGTTATTGTTATAAGATATTATTCCTAGGAAATTATGTTCTTGCAATGAAAAACAAAAAAATTAAAAAAGGAATTATCACATTTAAATAAAAAAAATTGCTACTTATATATTACTTCAAACTTCTGCAACATATGAAAAACAAAATTGTCCAGAAGAAAAGTTGGCCCAAGAATTTTTGCTTCACATTACAGTATTCAATATAATATGTAACCAAAAAAAATTTACCTACAAAACCAATAAAATTTACAAACATAAATAGAAAATCATTGAAAAATAACTTAAAATGAAATGTTAATAACCAAAAAGTAATATAGCGCATCAGTAGTAAACATTAAATTTTACTCTATATCATGCCAAATAATATCATGAAATAAGTACTTACTAATTTCACTTAACAACTGATTACCATTTGAACAAAACATTTAAATAAAATGATGTATGTTCTGAACTCCATTATTGCGTATCTGAAACATTTATAAATGTAATGTATGTTTCACACACATGTCAAATCTTTGAAGTGTATTCATTTATATCACTTAGCATCCATACTTAAACTGAACACAAACTCAGAGGCATTGGCAGTAAAGATTAATTGTATTACAGGGATAATGTAAAGGAAATTGATTAACTGTTAATTCATTGGGGCACCAGCAAAACAGTCTCTCTAAATTTCATGAATCCCCGATCCAAAGAAAAACTCTCCCAGCATTTGCTCATAAATAATAATCCTGTAAAAATATCACAGGAAACTACCTTCCTTGGTCTAACAATCCAAGAAAACCTAAAATGGAATGCTCACATTTCAAATCTTAATAAGAAGCTCACCAAATCTTGTTATGCCCTATACACCCTCAGGTCAAGCTCCAACATTGAGACTCTTAGGACAATGTATTATGCAAATGTGCACTCACACTTGAAATATGGATTAATATTTTGGGGAAATGCCCCTGAAAGCACTTGTACATTTATTATCCAAAAAAGAATACTGCGAACAATGACTAGCACTCATAAGCTGGAGTCTTGCAAACCCTTGTTCAAAAAATTAAGGATTCTTCCACTACCGTGCATGTACATATTTGAAATAGTTGTCTTCACAAAGAAGATTCTCATGGAAAACGAAGACACTTTCACTCTAAATTCAGGTGTACACAACTATAACACTCGACAAAAGGATAACCTACATGTTCCCCTTCTGAAACTACACTTTATCAAAAAAGTACCCTAATAGAGGGCATTACACTTTACAACAAATTGAACCATGATATTAAAGATATGAATACAATACATAGATTTAAAAGTAAATTGAAAGCTTTCCTGCTTAACAACATGTTCTACAGTGTGAAGGAATACACAAATCACACCACTACCTCCCTTAAAAAACAAAAATAAAAATTCTAATCCCTCTGATTCTCTGTTTCATGTTGACTGTTCAAGTTGAAGCAAAGAAAAAAGAACTGGCATATCCCATCCTGCCTGTGTTAAATTGCAGTTGGACTGATGTAGAAGGAGAATGCCAAACCAAAATTCTATTTCCTTCATCCTGAATTTGCTAAATGCACTAGGCATCATTAATATCGTTAAATCATTTCTGAATGAATAGTATTTTATTATTAGTATTGTTACTATTATAATTGATGTTACTATTATAATTGATATTACTATTATTAGAATTGTTATTATTACTATTATTATTATTATTATTATAATTGAGTATTGTAAGATCAATGACCAACTTGATCAGGGTTTTTTGTCCAGTTTCCCTTGATCCTTTGAGCAAATGCTGAGATGGTCCCCCTTGTTTTGATTTCTGGACAGTAAATGTAACTTCACTCTGCCATATCTGACTCGTCATACACGATTGAAATTGTATCTGTGACTCAATAAATATTATTATTATTATTATTATTAATTAATGTTAATGAAATGGTGCTCTTAACTAGTGTCTTTGGTTGAATTGAGAAGGCAGGAGTTCACTCAAGATCTCACACTCATATTAAAACTATTAATGCACACCCACTTCTTTCACATTGTAACTGTTCTCAGACCAAACAGACTGACTGAAGCACTGGCAGGAACAATTGACTGTAATTTAAAAATATTAATTTATAACCTGCAATAATCACACACCTATAATCAAGTAATTCAAGCAATACCTTTTCTAGGGCACAGTGTAACCAAATTTTTTCTTAACTTGACTTGGTGGTTGCTTTACAGAGGCAGGAATTTTATAATTTGAGACACATCTGAAATATTAAGTTACATATTTTACAAAATTATTACTTTTATTCCAAACGCTTTAATGCTTACTCACCGTTTTCACTTTTGCAACCCTAGTCGATCCAAACGCACAACTGAAGCACTGGCAGGAACAATTGACTGTAATGTAATAATATTAATGTAATAACCTGCAATAACCACAATTCCATAATCGAGTAAATTCAAGCTATACCTTTTCCGGGACACAGTGTGACCAAATTTGTTCTTAATCTTGACTTGGTGGTTGCTTTACGGGGGCAGGAATTTTATAATTTGAGGCACATCTGAAATATTGAGTTACATATTTTACAAGATTATCACATTTATTCCAAACACTTTAATGCTTACTCACTGTTTTTACTTTTGCAATCCTACTCAATCCAAACACACAACTGAAGCACGGGCAGGAACAATTGACTGAAAATGGGAGAATGTGTTAATGAAATGAAATTTTCTTCAATTCTCAATGGAGTATTTTCCAGTTCTTACCTGTTCTGTTGCACAGGGGGTCCCAACATGTTCTCTAACAACTGTGGGTGGTTGCATTAATATGTCAGATGTTTCTTGAGATGAAGTTGTGGAATCTCTAATATTTTTTTCAATTTTTTCACATTGAAGATGTTCCTGGGATTGGCTCAAATGGAATTGTGTCTCCTTCCTCTCCTGTGCCTTCTTCAGCTGTGTCAGTTCCACTAGCACTGCTCAAATTTACTACTATTTCTTCATAATCTTCTTCCACTGCCTCTTTTTCATAATACTCTTCAATAATTTTTTCTGCATGTTCCACTGAATTCTTCCACATTTCTGGTGTGACCCTGTTAATGCCATAACATAATTTTCTAGTTTCTTGTTTTACTAATTTTGAAAAAAATTATAATCATAACTGTTAGCATATATTTATCATTTTTCTATAATGGTGTATTGAAAACTTTACCTGATTTATTGCCTCATTCCTCACAGCTTTAGTTCTCTCCATTCCTTGCCCTGGCCTTTCACATACAGTTTTGTGGTAGTACCCTTTTGAAATGCCCCACACATGTTCAATAGGATTGAATTTGCAATGCTATGGTGGCAGCCTCAAAACTGTGTGCCCTTCTGCAGCCAGCATGTCATCAACTACATACCTTTACCAATACATTGCTGAGGTCAGTTATTTATTAGATTTATATATCATTTATTTATCACAAGTGTGGACACATATATTTGTACATATTTAAAGTATATATTTTAATATTTAATTACAATGATGCAACAGAACAAGATAATGTGATGCAAAATATTAATGAAATGTATTCTTTAACGCACTGATATGTATCTCGTGGTACCTTTTTATCCTTTCACAATGTTGGCTCGCCAGGGCAACAAGTGAGATTTTATTTGCAGCTTCTGGCACTCGTACTCCTCGCTGGTTGAGCCATTCCTAAAAATAATTTTCTTTGGTTACATTACTTATTTCATTAAGCACAATAGTTTCATTTCATTTCTGATACTTACGATCAGTTGATCCTTTCGCCACTTTGTTGTTGGATGCCTCTCTACCTGCTTTGAATGGTATGAAGCATTATCCATGACAATGATGCAAGGTCTTAATTGCGAATGCCAGGAATCAGTTGTTTCTTAACCCAGGATTCAAAAGTAGAACTGTTCATTGCTCCATGATAATCTTGCCCCCTTTTTAGGTCAGTAGCATATATCAGACCAGCACCTACAAAATGTCATGCTTCGTACACATGCCTCAGTTTGTACATAATTAATGCCATTAAAACTGAAAACATTTGTACCTGGTACAAAACCTTCTCTCATTCCTGCATGAACCACAACTAGCCTCCTTCCCTCTGGTGATCTTTTAATTACTCCTTTACTGGTGCCTTTAATGGTAGTTGCCATGAAGAAGTAGTTGAACCTAATGAAAATGATATTTTTGTCTCATAATTTTTACACATAAGTAATATACATTTAATATATATATTTTCAGTAATATACATTTTCAAAGGGCTCTTTTACCATTCATATAGATCCATGTCTCATCAAGGTACACTACAGTCTTTGGGTTTTGACTTATTTTTCATATAGTCTGCCACAAAATATAACCTCTTTACATTTATTTCATTTGACTCACAAATACGAATATTTGGGTCTCCTTTCCTCCATGCTAAACCATTTCCTTAATAATTCTGTACAATGTTGTGCATGACCCTATATCATTATTTTCCTTCACGTAATGCCAAACATCTGTAAGTGAGAGTCTTCTGCCTGTTGCAAATGAATAGGTCTTTAGAAAGTCTTCAAAAAGTGAGCCACATACTTCATCTTTAAATATAAAATATCTTACCATTATCAGCTTCCTGGTAAATATATCTGCTAATAGCTTCTCTTGCAAATCCATCAGCTGAATCTCTCACGGTCGTGAACGCTTCCTCTTACTTTTAATAGATTTTCCTGCCTTATAATCCCTAAAAACGTTTGCCAGAGTTGTATAAGGTCTCTGTAATATATGAATATATTTCAATAAAATAATTATGATTCACATACACATGTTCATTGTGAAGACGTTCTTGAGGCATGCAATGAAGTCAATAATTATTGTGACATTGATGGCTTACCCCCACAATTACAGCTACCTTTGCAATGACACTGCTCTCAGGAAGTTTCACTTCTTTACGAGAATTTTTCTCGCTCTTGTACTTATAAACATTAAGAAGGACCTGCCTTTCACCACTCGATAAAATCCACTTCCCCTTCTGCTTCACTGGAGAGTTATTTCTGGAATTACCTGACATTTCTAAAAATGTCAAACCCAGCGCACAACAAGATTTTCCTTAGGAAACAATTCGCGCACTGGAAACGCAAAAAAAATTGCTTTTTCAGCACGCAAGTGCGGGATGCGGCTCACTCGCATAAGCTCACAATCTCCACACGTTTTGCTGGTTGAAACCGTTGAAGTTGGCACAAATTCATTTCGCTCGCATGCATGCCAGTCTCCAGCCAAAAAAAGTCCCTGGCAGCTGTACTTCCATTACGTGGAGAATTTACGTTGGGGTTGGCACCTACTTTCTCCAACTTAAATGGTAATCAAAAGTCCCTAAGTCAATGTAGTATGTATGGCGGGTGGTTTACGGGAGGTTGGTATTGCCAAGCTCTCTGGGTCACATCTTACGTGGAATAAATCTTATCATGAGGCCAATTTCCTGCTGATTTATGGTGGTCGGAATCTGTCTTTAGGGAAGCGTGAATTTATACGTAAGTTCGGTTCTGCTATGCGTCCAAGGTTAAAAATGGAGGTGCTGGGAGTTGTGGAGAGTGATGAAAAGAAATCTTCGGACAGTTGGGAAATGTGCTGTTTTATTGTGGGAATTTGCAGTTCATGGTGGATTTGCTTGTTTGAAATAAACCATGGGGCTTTGATGATAATTCTGAGAACTTTATTTTTTATAGTTTGCAGTATGTTTGTTAGATTTTGCTGCATTTCCCCATACCGGGCAAACGTACGTCGTTAGTCTAATTATTAATTTGTAAACTATTATTATTCCAGTATCTATTTTAAGGGAAGATTTGTTTGTTAATTAGAGCGTAAAGTTGGGATATTTTTGCTTGTGTTTTTGTTCCTGTTGTGTGGATGTGTGTTTTCCAGTTTAGTTTTGTGTCAAGTTGCATTCCTAGATACTTGACTGTTTTACTTGGTACCCAGGGAAAATTTTCGTTGTGCATAATTGACTGGGGAGGGGTGATGGGGGTATCTTAGGGTGAACATTTTTGCCTGCGTTTTATCTGGATTCATTTTAATTCTCCAATTTTTTGCCCATTCATTGAATATGTCGAGGTCGTCTTGTAAGTTATTCCTAGCTGTTGTAATCTCTCCATGCTTTGAAAATAGTAGAGTCATCAGCGTAAAGAGCTATTTGCGAATCTAGTAGGTATGGATAATCAGATATATATATATATATATATATATATATATATATATATATATATATATATATATATATATATATACACACAGAGGTTGCATACCCAAGATGAATAGTCACGGTTTCCGTATTGTTTGCACAGAATCGAGACATTTTTCTCGTTCCCGCTAACCATTCCAGGATAACCTTGGGAATTTTACAATGGTTCAGATTTAATTGTACGATTATCTTGATGTGTGTGTGCGCGCGCTCGAGAGATTTTGTCGACTACAGATACTCTACTTCGTAATCCAATCAAAGATTTTATATGTGAATGTGTTTTGGTATATTTGCAGGAAGAAGGCAAATCACCAGTCAGAATGGTTATCAAAGTAGAGCCCATTGATGATGATGATGATGATGATGATGATAATGATGATGAGCAGCAACAAGAGGTAAGAAAAACGACTGTTTTAATTTCGTGTGTGGTAGCATTTTGTATTCACGTTTTAGGAAGTTTTATCAAAATAAGAGATAGGTGTGTATTAAAAGGAGAATTCGCGGATATTCTTAAGATCTGCTGACTATGAGCGGAGTGCGTTTTTCCCTTGTTCATGATTTATATGTAATTTGTATAAACAGTATTGTAAACATTGCCCCATGATCTATGAATCATTTTATTTTACTTTCAATAAACAACGTACACGTACCTGTATTTTTAGTGTGTCGATGTTCACATTTCTTGTTATTGATAGAATTTGTACATTGTGGTCGCTGTATAGAAGGATTTTCATGAGCCAAAGTGACAGTTCGCGAAAACAAGTGAATATCACGTCTTTCGGAGAAGTATCCCTCCGCCGCGACAGCTGTTTAGCCACACCTCTTCGTAAAGTGCTAATGGCGCCTGTGAAAACATCCATATGCAGAAGTTTCGCTGAGGTATGTGCACGTACGCGAGTCCAGGAAATATTAAAATTTAATAACGTATGTGGAAAATCTCTTAACATGCTCTCACAATCAGTAAAAGAAAACTGCCACGAATGTAAATAAAAAGAAAAATGATTTTAAGCCGTAAACACGTGCACCGGTACGCATCTTGCATTCGTGTCTCGGTTTATCACACAAAAAGTAAATTTAATGTAAAGTTTACAAAAAAAAAAAAAAGAATTTTTACAGAGGAGCACATAACACTGCCCTTCCTAATTTCAATTATTTCTTGCGGCGCACTATATTTTTGTCGGACGAGGACATCACAAAAGGAAGCGTCGAAGCCATTTACAAGTTTGCCAACTGCAAACGAACGAATATTGTGCTGGCCAGCTAAAAAGCCGAACTAACGGGACAACTTTTGAAAAATGTCACTGTCGGATGAGAACATACATTTATACTCGATTTCGGGTAGTTTCGTTTCGTTTTATGTTGGCAAAAGTTGTTGCCAACCGTCACACAAATACCCTGTATATATTACTATCAAGCGGTAGGGACATTTTGTAAAATTTAAGTTTGCAATGAAACAATGACTACTTCCGTAGATTTCGCCAACATTCAAAGCCATACAAGTGAAGTTGTGTTAGTTTACGAGTGTTGCTAAAGATTTGCATTTTGCGTTTTGGTGCTCTTCGTTCTTTGCGTTTTATCGTTCAATTTATTTATTTAGTAGTACTAGGCGTTTTTGAGTTTTATTTATTATTTTCCAATTGTTTTCTTTAGTAATAAAAATAAAGTTAATTGAAATAGTTATTGTAGTTCATTATTTGTTGTTGTTAAGTGTCCCTTTAGTATTTCTTGTTTTAGATTAATTATATTTATTATTATTATTTTTTCTGAATTCATTTTAATTATAACTGGAAAATAATGGATAACCCAACAACATCCGAGTCTATACTTAATTTTGAACCTTTGAAGATAACACGTATTCAAAGTTCTCTTCAAAAGGGAATTATCAATTTATTTTGTGGACTGTGGAAGGAAGCAGTGGAAGAAAAGGTCCATGTTACCCACTCTTGTTTAATAACGCGAGTGGCAAAATTATTACAGGTAAGATTGATTTTTCTTTTCTTTTCTACATCTTATCTTTTAAAACTTACAAGTGTAATTTTCTTAATTAAAATTGGGATGAGTATAGTTGTTAATTATCTTTACCATTACTCATGTATTAATCGTAATAAATCTAATTTTCTTTTTTTCAAGATGTTGTGTGTTTACAGGTGGGTGTAAAGTCAGTTGATAGTATTATCAACAAATATAAAAAACAAGAAGCTCTGACCACACCCAAAAAGGCCCGTAAAAGATCCCGTCCAATCACAGATATTGACAATTTCACTAAGGATGCAATTGCCAATAAATTTTATTGTAGTTTGAATTCAGGTAATCAATTAGACTTTTTAATTAGTTTGTTAGTATACAGTTTTATTAATATAAACAATGATCATTTTGTGTTGTTTTATGTATTATTTAACAAGTACCAAGGATTATATTTTATGTAGGTTGTGGTATTTCTATAAGAAACCTGTACACAGAGATTGTGGGAGATGAAACGTTAAATTTTGAAGGCTCTCAGACCTCCCTAAAGCGAATAGTGAAGAACATGGGTTTTACTTAGGGAAAGGGAGACAAGTATGCCCATGTGAGAGAGAATGAAATTATAATTTTTAAAAGAGAGTGCTTCCTGAGGAATTACTATAGAAATACAAACTCCAACACACCAAAGGCAGTAATTAATTAATTATTATTATTATTATTATTATTATTATTATTATTATTATTATTATTATTATTATTAATAGGGAGTGCATATCTATGATTTTGCATATTTTTGTCTATTGCTTCAGGGCATAGCTAAATGAAATTCCTTGACATGTGGTTAGAATTGGATGCTATGTAGATTAATATGTTAGTGCAATTTGGCAAATTTTTCCTGTTGGTGCATATTCATATAATAATAAGAGAATATTTTTATGCTCCTATATTTATTTTGTTTAAAGAGACTTATCTCTAAACCATTCCTTGTTGTCATAGAATCTATTTATTTGGGAGCAGTCATTGATTAGAAAAAGCTTGTCACACTTTGTGTTTTTTCTTTTCTATAGACAATAAAATACTTGTGCAAATGTAGGATATTTCTTGATATATTTTTTATACCAAGCAGAAAAAATGAAACAAGACAAACAATGTCCTTAATGAAGGTGCATAATTACTTCAATTATTTCTCCTGAGAAGTGAGCTAGGTTATATTATGTTTGCACAAAAATACATCTTTTCATTCCAAGTATCACATGAAATGAAATATTGTTATTTTTAATTGCATATTTCAGAATTTTTAGGTCATAGATGCATATTTCAAGATTTTTAGGATATAAAATCATCTCTCTAATTATTATAATTCTTAGTTTTCACAGATGTACTTGTCTTGTATATCTAAATGTATTTGTAAATAGTCTTGTCAACATTGTTTCAGTTTTTGTAGCTTGTTTGTAACCTTATTTGATTAGTAGCATTTGTGACATTACTTGTAATACTGGTTTTGGGCAAGTAGCACCGCATCTCTCTCTAAATTCCACATGCATTTTGAATTTCCTTGGCACAATACTCTAATTTTAATGTTGAAAATAACCGTTGTCTTACCTTGAATTTTTTCACAGCAAGAAAGTGTATTTAACTGGCAATAAATAAACAATATATTAATCTTGTACTGCTTGGCTGCCTATTGGGAATTATTTGGCATGAATTTGTAATGGAAACTGAAGTATAATATACTTTTGATTTGAATTATTTAACAAGCAATGAGGGTTTACTGTGTAATAACTGCATGTTCAGGGAGAAGCTTATAGTAATGTAGTCACAATAAGAGAGTAGATTCAATATTATTGTGCAACTATATATTTAATGTGCCATTTATATTGATTGTGTACATTCCTGTTTAAATAAACATCTTTAAAAAAATCAAAAAGTCATATTTATTACCATTTATCCCAATCTTATGAATCACACCCTATTGAAATGGTGAAAAAATGGGTAAAGAGAGAGACTGTCTCTGGTAACAATGGATAAGTTATTGAAGACTTACTTATACTAATGATGATATTCATTATTTTTTTTTGAACTTATTTTTAAAAGCTAATGAATAATTGAACAAATAAATCAAATGGATGCATTTGCATTGATATTGACATAACTGGACTGTTAGGAACAATTCATTAGATCACTTAAAAACTACCATGTATATCACGTTAATTAACTTCAATAATTGTGGTATTTATTTGCGTTCAATAAAACTCATTACTACCAGTTCAAAACGTGAAGGAACTGTTGACACACATCTCAAAAGCATTAATAACATAGAAGTATGACCGCAGATAACTTTTGAGGTTGTATTTTCATTTGCACTTGACACTTTTTAACACTTCTTAAGCTTGCAATAGTTGATAATTCTTACTTAACTTAATAATTATTCACAGAGTTAATATTCGTTTATAGATGAACATCTCTTTTTAATTCTACCGAAAAACGAATCATGTATTATTGAACAGTGGACAAGACTCGAGACCGCGCGAGGATTGTGAATGACAACAAACAAAACAAAAGCGAGAGACTTGATCAGAGTTATAGTTTCATAAGTTGGCTATTCCGACAGGAAATCTTTCAAGCTGCCATATTGCGAATTTAGTGCGGCCTAATACACGGCCTGGAGTATAAAGGAAGGGAGTCTAATGGGCTCGAGGGCACAACGACCACAGAACCTTCAGTTATGTTGCCAGCACTAGCTGTCACTTCGGCTCATCTTTAGAAAAATCGTTTTATATCCTAATTCTTTCGTTGCAATTTCATATCTTTTGTTTTCCTTAATTATAATTTGATCGATTGCCTTCTTTCAATTAAGTGTGGTCCGTTTAGGTACATTTATTGTAATATTTAAACTGAAGGAATTACATTGGGAAACTGCTCCTTTTCGCAAATTTCGTCCAGAACACTATGCTAAAGTCTCTGCATTCAATAGTATTCAAAAGAGCGTTTAATAACTTTGTATAAAGTTATCTCTTAGATTCTAGGAAATTGGCGGCCTGTAGATGCAAAGGAAAATATACTATAGACATTTCAAAAACATTGTCAATCTAGTACACATTTAATTGTGGCAAGGGGATCATTCTATATCATCAATATATATCATTTATAACGTAAATACAAAACCTCCGTTTTCAGGCCGTACATGTGATTAAATTTCGATACAATAACAGCCTGGAAGATAAAAGTTGGCATTTGTGTAATACTAACCTTATTACGAGGGAAGCTATTTTCAGAAAAGCAGAGTAAATTAATTTGGTTGGAATCATTCTATATCGGAGCCTCGGGAAACTCAGTTTTATTTGAAAGTGAATGTTATGGTGCACTATGCGCATCTTTTCCAAGTATCTACACGGTTGTTTTTTACTCCTGCGTGTGACTAGTTGCTGCACTTTTAGCGGGAAAACGTACCCCGATTCCAGAGTCGAAGGTGGTAATGTGTCCTAGCAGTGACACAGGTGGAAAGGAAATTGGGGCCTCAGGTGGAAAGGAATTGGTATTGGGAATGGGAGAAGTTCCAGAGGAAGGAGTTCGAAAAGGGGGTCGAAAGTCAAGAAAGTAAGGAAAGTGATAGTGATGATTTTTTGAGACGGCGTGGGAGTTCATGATGTGTCGTGCTAGCTTAGAACCGAGTGTTTTCTCGCAAAAATCATGTGGAGACCATGCTGAGAGAAACTCAATTTCAAAGAGTGTGCCATTTGTTTCTCTCGCGTATAGTTTTAATTGTTGGTTCGTGTGTTCAATCTCGCTGCATAGTGTTGGTATGTTGTACTGGAAGTGCAGAGTCGAGACTTAATGTTAGCTCATTGAAATTTGTTTACATGTTGAGGTGTAAAGTGACCGCCCAATTTAATGTCATTCTGCCCTCCTATGATAATGACTGATCGGTCAGTGTTTTCGTGTGAGTGACACTCTTGCAGCCACGTCCGCGCCTCCCCTCTCCAAAGTTCTGTTTAAAAGCAAATGGAGCTGAGTCGCTTGAGGCTAACGTGCTGGGAAAAAGAGGAAATGTGGCTGTCTGCTAATATTAGTACCTGTTTTTTAGGATCAGTAGGAGTGTCTCGTTTTAGGAGAGCTAGGATGCGGAGCTTTCCGTGTTTTTGTTTTGACTCGCTTCCTACACCTGTTTGTGTTGGTGCTTGAATAGGTCGATGGAAAAGGGGATTGTGAGGATTAGGGAAGGTGGAAATTGTTTCATAATCTAATAATACATTTTTTTGAGTTATGGCTCAATCGGGTGTTGGTGACATGTGTGCAGCCATGGGTGTACACGGGTGGGAAAATTGACTGTCTTGCGGACTGAGAAGAGAACTACATCTTCCAGCCTTCAGATTTGATCCAAATTATTGTTCATCTTAGCGAAGGTATGCAGAAAATCGACTTTCAGGGTGTAGAGTGCAGGAAGTGTAGAACGAGAAGTAAACATGTCAGGAATGCGTTTTTATGTAGTGACAAAATTGGAAAGAATTATAACTCGGATGCGAGCAACAAGAACCTAACTTAATATTATGGAACCATAAAATTGAGTTTTATTCAATAAATTAAAAATTGTGATTCAGTACAAGTGTGTGGAGGTATGCCATCCACACTCGGTTCAAAGCAGATACAGTAAAAACTGTCTAAGCCGGAATCGTGTGGCTCCAACATTTGCTTTCGGGTTGTACAGGTTTCCGGCATATTCGAGATAGCAATAAAACTGTCAAAAACGCAATCGTTCAAAGGTGGAATAGGTTGAGTAGTTTACCTTATCTAAAAACTACATTTAAAAGAAACGAAGACGTCCCGGAGAAACAAAAAGACCTTCAGAAACGCAACACCAAGTGTAATGAAACATAAAAAGTAAAAAATGTTTTTTTCATTTTTTTAGGAACAGATGAATTCATCTGATAGTTTAGGCGTAGGGCCTAAATTAGTGCGTAGTTAGGCCTAGGTCCTCGTGAATATTGTGGCATCACCTATGAAAAGTTTCTTTTAACCATACATTCTTGATTTTGTCTTCGTTTTTAAAGTATGTGCTTCAGTATTCCGAACTTCAAATTTCTTTATCAAAACCTTTGCTTTGTTGGTGTATTTCAGTTACTCTAATTTTCTCTCCAAGAGTTAACGTTTTCAATTTGCCGCATGTCATCTTTAACACTTGATTAACACAACACCTGCAACTCGTCGCACTGAACAACAGTAAACGCTTAGAACCCATTGAACCGAAAACACGCATTACGACAACTGGAAGAACCGCTCTTCACGTCTCCCTTCACACGGGCTTACGAAGGTCAGTATGCACGGGTCGAAAGTCAGAATGCATACGACATTCAGGGCCGGTTGTATGATGTAGAGATATCTCCAGGAATAGTTATCTCTAGAATTGCTTTTTCCGAGAATAAACACCTCGTCCAGTTGTACGACTTAATTTTATTCCGGGGATAACTATCCTGTGTTTATCCGAAGAGGCGTCTGTGAAAGAGAAAGTTGGTACGGCATTCGGCAGAGTATGGTTGAAATATATATTATTTGCTTCTCACGTTTTGCTCATTTCTGCCTTGTTTCCGCCAATTTCGAATTGCCGTGTTTCCTTGTAAACGTGTGCGCGTTCCGTTTGTGCGTCTGTGCGAATAATGTGAGTTGAAAGTTTCGATTTGAAACCTTGAAGTTCCGCCTTGAAATTACAATAGTTCCGAAGCAATTAAATATATTAACCACTGAAACAAAAATTATTTGGACTTGGTTTTAATAAATTAACATAACACAAGTACCACACAAATTCGTCTGTGTGCAAAAGTGTCATAAAAATCACATTTTTTAATAAACCTGTTTTGCAAAATTAGCTATTGCATGTTGGGTTGAAAAATCGATATTTGAAACTTTTTTTTCTAACTTGTGACGTGAAAAATACATTTCACTTTAAACGAGGATTGTTACACTGCTTTTAGTTAATCAACCACACATTGAACTAAAAATAAAAAAAAATGAAAAGCAGAGAGAGATCCTCTGGTACATAACAATGTGTACTATCAACTCATTATAAAGTACAGTCATTCGAACTTTGCTAAAATGAGATTATTAAAATGTCACATTTTCATTTTTGCTACTATTTACTCATTTGGTGGTTGATATCTATAATTTAAAAAAATAAGGTATTCTGCCATGGCTTCGTTTAGAGCTTCTACTGAACCGATTGTTGTGTTTTTTCTTTTAAATGAAAGAATATGATCCTTAGATGTGTTATCAGATATTGTGTTGATTCACCAACATTTACGGTGTAAATTAATTAAATCGTTCTTTAATAGTACGCTTATCAATAGTCAATTGTTTTCTTTCAAAGGGTGGCAGTTTCAAAATCGATATACATAAGTCTATAGATGTGAGTCCATGCTGCTTGATGTTTTGTTTTGATTGTTGGGATTTGTTTACAATTCGTCAAGGTTTTGTTTCAGTGTAATAATTGCATTGTGGTGTTGACAGTTTGCATGTATTTGCTTCTGTGATGTATTTTGTAGAGAACATTCGCACAGTGGGTTTTGCTCGGTTGTACTGAAGTTGTTTACAGGTTATGTCGAATTCCGAATCGTTGTCCACGCGCCCCCAAAAGACGCAAACGTACATGAACTGGACGCAGGGAAAGAAAGTCAGCGTAGGTGTCATGATAGTGAGGTCATTTCGTTTTCTATTGGGTCATTGTCTATGAAATGTCAGTTTTGTTCTGCTTTGTACTTTCCATGTGAGGGAAATTCTGCAAACGATTTACTCTGTTGCTTAAATGGAAAAATAAGCATACCTTCGAGCAATATGCCAGAAGAAATCAAACAGTTGTTTATAGGAGATGATGACGCATCAAAAAACTTTGGAAATAATATCCTTCAGTATAATAGTGCTATATCTTTTGTGCCGATATTGCATTGCCGTCAGGTCATGGGCCATACGTGTTCAAAATTGTGGGAACTCGTCACAGAATATGTTCATTATACCCTCAAGATCCAAACAATGCAATATATTGTGAACATTAGTCTGCGTACAGTGTTTTACATTTATCTCAGATCTCACCGTCAAATTTTGACGGGTTCTCACTCGTTTAATTTATTAAAATTATTGAGCAATACTTCATAACAAAGTAAAAAAAATCTTGTATAAAAAAACAAAATATCTTATATGAAAAATATGCCGATAGAAAGTATAACACAGTAAAAATAAATAATTTTGTTTATGAATCATCATTTCATGAA
The DNA here is from genome assembly GCA_011170035.1 of Teleogryllus occipitalis. NCBI lineage: Eukaryota > Metazoa > Arthropoda > Insecta > Orthoptera > Gryllidae > Teleogryllus > Teleogryllus occipitalis. The sequence goes on from BLKR01009671.1 coordinate 20,844, forward strand.
AAACATTAATTCTTTTATTATACTGCAGCAAGTGGAATTGGAGCGAACAATTTATCCCAGTTACTCTCAGAAAATGATTCTATTATAGTGCACTAGGCAGCTAATAAAAAATATCACTTATTTATATAAACACAATCTACAAATATAAAATGTATATTTACCTCTTTGTCTGATTATTCAAACCAATTCCTTCACAAGATCCAAAACCCTCAGCACTGTGGATTTGGATTGACGAAATCTCGTTAAAAACTCATCATCGTATTCGTTCAATAATTCGGGCCTGGAACGAAACCTTCGTTTTCGCGAAGACAAATACACCGGAACATCGCTATCCGGAAACTCCATTGCTACATATTGCTATATAGCTGTACACAGTACACGCGTTCTCACTGCTGCTTCTATTTTTGAGGTTATTTTACGTTATTCACTATCTCCGCAAAATAGTGGAATAGTTTATCAGTTTATTCCGTGAATAAGCACTATTCTCCCTTCGTACAACCGGCTTACCCTTTATCCATGGAATAAAATTTATCTCGGCTTTATTCCGATTTCGTACAACTGTGCCTCAGGGTAGGTAGCTGAGATTGACAAAGGACGAGAACAGCTCTGCTTCTCTCGGTACGATATCGCCGCACTTACAACTGTTAAAACTAGTGTTACAGAATGGCACAGACTTTCTCGTAGTAAAGTTTTCTAATTTCTTTGGTTGGGTTCTCTTGCTAGCGGCTATCTATCGCCGCCCAAAGTACATTTTTTTGGAAATTTTCTCAACATTTCGGTTTCCTAATAGTAGAATCGATATATTACTTTAATATTAAAGAGTGAAACTTCGTCCTAATTATAAATTTTCATTGAGAAATTGAGAGGCTTTTTAAGAAAATAGCGTGTATGAGTATCTGTAAATGCGAAATTTACAGCTTTTTCACAGGAATCTATTGTTTTCGAGAAAATGCAATATGGTATACAAATCGCCGGAAATGTGTATATTAACAGCGTGAGATATATGTAAAAAAATTACATGTGTGTAAATAAAAATATACACGTAAATGAACGTCATATTAAACAGTGCAATTATCACTATCCGTCGGAAGAGTTTGAAGAAAAAATGGGAGCCATTTGCGAGAAAATGGCATTTGAGCGTTTTTTAAAATGCTGAAATTGGAGCTTATTTAAACTAACTGTTGTTTTCCAGAAGCTGTATGACATTTAAAACACATGTACTCATCAATAGCATAGTGTGAAGAAAATTGCCAGTAATGAAAATAATGACGTGAGAGAAGTGAAAAAATTACATTGTAATTTTTTGAAAAACAAAAGAATTGACCAATATGGCGTTTATACCATCTTAGAGTCTATTTAGCACTATCCCTGCCGAAAGTTTGGAGGAAAACTTTGGAGTCGTTTTTGAGAAAATCTTGTTTTTGTTTTTAAAATTGCTCGCATTACTTCTGGAAAAAGACAAACGTTTTCAAAAAACTTCCATGACCTTATTGATAGAACTTATTATGAACAACACATTTCATTTGACGGAAATAATCTCTATCTTTAATTTTGTAGTTGTAGGAAGACCCCGGAAATCAAACCTTTGAAATTTTCGAAAATTCGGAGTTAACCCCGAGAATCGGAGCTATGCCACCTTTATAAGTGTATTTTACTCAATTTTTACAAGAAATGTAAAGAATTTTTTGAGAAAATTTTGAAAATGTCTCAGGGACTTTATATAATGTACCCCCAAATTTTCACCAATAATTTTCAAAATTTCAAAGCTTTAACTAAAGCAAGATGGATAGGGGTTTTTTCAATTTGGAAAAACCCCTACGCATAGTTTAGGCGCTAATAGTGTCCACAGACAGACGAACGTTTTGAAAAAATCACTTCTTCGGTATTAGGATATCCCAAAACATGCATTAGCGTTGAAGTCTCAAAATAGATTTGTCGCTGCATTACATAACTTTCTCTATACTACGTATATTTCTCCGTATATACGTACGTATACGAGAAAGTAAAAATATTTGTTTTCCTACTTATCCAGAATATTTTAATGCTTTCGTATTAAAACTTCCTTTCTGTTTCCGCGTTAGGAATGTTTCCGACTTAATGTGGTGCACATTACATTGAAAAACAGGTACGTTTCCTTCTTATCCATGTTCCGCCTTACACAGGTTTTACCATAGAAATTTTGCAATGATTATGTAGACTGTAGTTTACTAACGCAACTCTTTAGTACAACCAGTAGGTTGTACTTCAATGTAAATTGATAAAACATTAACTGAATATTGTGTTGAAAATACAGAATAAGATTTGAAAGATTAAAAAACTGCTATAAGCCGTCAACATCAACTTTACACAATATAATAATTATAATTATAATAATAGTTTTGAACCGGTGAATTAAAGAAATAAATTTTGTTTTTCTACATTAGGATATATTCGCAATCTTTCTGACGTCATAATGTATTGTTCTGCTGCAGGACCCTTTGGCAATGGACAAAGAAAATGCCTTTGAAGCTCCATGGTTTGTCGGTGAGTATAATGTTCTTATAAGAGAAGGTATGTAATATGTACTGTTGTAATTAGTACCTGTTGGAACGATAAAGTCCTCTTCAGTATCAGACCCATGAGGCATGATTTTCTGTGAAAATATTCCAACGCTACAAAAGCAAGTAAACAATTCCAAGAGTTTTGTTGTGAAACGTCTTAGATCCCGTTTTCAGTCAAATATGTGCAATTTGGAACATTGCAAAAGTTCAACTCTTGATGTGTTTGTAGCGTTGATACGTAATCAATGCTGGTGTTGTAACAGCATGGGACGCGAAGGTTCTGCGTTCACGTTGAAATCGCAGCCCAGCCCGCTAATATTTTTTTGTGGGGTCAACTAATGTAAAATGAGGTAATCTTTAGAAATGACGAGAAAGTATGTGAATGCAGCACCTTCTTTTCACACTTCATTTTCCTCTGTTGATTTCGGGCTGTTGCTAACGAGGTGTTTTTGTCCCTAGGTGGAGAGTCCGGCGTAGGGGGCGCCCTAGGCGAGTGGATGGCAGGAACGGGAAGCTCTGTGGGGAGGTGGAGCCAGTTAGAAAGCGAAAGTGAAGTGAGGATTATTCCAAAAGAGGAAAGATTCCATCAATGTCCCGCATGCCCAAAAGGTTTCAAGACGAAATCTCTTTTAAAAACGCACATGGTGGTTCACAGCGGTGAACGCCCCCATCTGTGTATCGTCTGCCACAAGGCCTTCTCTCTAAAAGGTCATTTAAAAAACCACATGCTGATTCACACCGGGGAACGCCCTCACGAATGCTCCGTTTGTCACAAGAAATTCTCTCGACATTCTTATTTAAAATACCACATGCTGGTCCACAGCGGAGAACGACCTCACGCCTGCCCACTCTGCCCTAAGAAGTTCTCAGTGAAATGTTCTCTAACCAAGCACTTGCGCGTCCACAGTGGTGAACGCCCTCATGAATGCACCGTTTGTCATAAGAAATTCTCAAGTAGATACTCAGTACTATACCATATCATGAATTCTCACGGCGGTGAACGTCCTCATAAATGCCCGATTTGCCAGAAGGCCTACGTGCGGATGCTTGATTTAGATAATCACATGAAGGTTCATAGCGGCAAACGCCCTTTCGAATGCTCTATATGCCAGAACACCTTCATAACCAAGGATAGTTTGGTAAAACATAAGTATACTCACGTAAGTGAACGCCCTTTTGAATGCTCTATTTGCCATAAGAATTTCAAAGTGAAAGGTCATTTAGCACAACACATGAAGACTCACCGCGGTGAGCGCCCGTATGAATGTTCGATCTGCCATAAGACTTACACGCGTAAGGGAAATTTAAATTGCCACATGCAAATCCATGTCGGTGAACGCAATTCTGAATGCTCTGTCTGCAAGAAGACCTACTTTCAAGCGCGTGATTTAGTGAAGCACATGCGGACGCACAGCGGCGAACGCAGTCATAAATGCTTGATCTGCGAAAAGGCCTTCGTGGAGAAAAGTACTTTGGTTCGGCACATGCGGATCCACACAGGGGAACGCCCTTATAAATGCGCGGTCTGCTGTAAGACCTTCGCGGCGAAGAGTAATTTGGCGAAACACATTCGGATTCATCCTGTTAAACGCCCTCTAAAAGATCGTGCCAAAAGACCTTCGCGCAAAGGTATCATTTTATAAGCCTAATGCGAAATCACAGCGGTGAACATTTTAAAGCTACATATAATGAAAAATCTTCTACTGAGGATCTCATTTATTAATGCAGAGAATTCACAATTCACCCTCTGCCTTTTTGAGAATTAGACATGGTATGAAACGAACACAGCCGCACGAGTTCTTCCTTATTAAATTGCAGGTTTTAACACCTTTGATGTATGTATGATTCTTTACCATATATTATAGAAAGGAACCTTCAACAGATGTTCAGTCCATAAGTCACAATGGCGATGTCAGCATAAACCATGTACACGAAGATCCCGAATATAGAAATCTGTCACTCCGGACCTGAAGAATTTGTGGTTCCTATCACACCAAATGAATATTTTTCTACTGTGAATTGTACAACCCAATTAATTGTTCACTATTCATTTTTATTTGTATTTTTTCATCAAAAAATTTGTAATAGTTTTCTTAGAAGTTACTTGAATAAAAACAAACAATAGTACATGTGTTTCCTTTATTATTTCACGTTCTGCGTAAGACGTTCAAAGATCTCTATATCGCCTCGGTAAACAACTATAGCGAAAAGAAATAATTATCACATTCGGTGACTTCTAGTTACAATAGAATATACGTTATTAAAAAGAATTGAGACGGGTTGAATGTTACTTGGACACAATGTAACATTTGCGCATCATACATCTTGCACGATGCAAATGTAACATGAATAATTTTCACCGTTCATTGGTATAAAAGGTTATTCAATGTTTCAGGTGTTAATAAATATGCCTTTATATCCCTCATGTCAATGCTACTTAAATTAACTAAAAACTAGTGAGATCCCGTCAAAATTTGACGGTGTGATCTGAAATAAATGTAAAATACGGTGCCCAGATTAATGTTCAGAATATGTTGCATTATTTGAATCTTCAGGGTATAACGAAAATATTCTGCGAGTTCCCAAAATTTTGAACACGTATGGCCTATGACCAGGTGGCAATGCAATATCGGCACCAAATTACAGAAAAGAAAGAGCACTATTATATTGACGGATCTTATTTCTAAAGATTTTTGATGTGTCAAAATCTCCTATAAAAAACTGTTTGATTTCTTTTGGCATATTGTTCGCAGGTAAACTTATTTTCCCATTTTAGCAACACAGAGTAAACTCGTTTACAGAATTTCTCTCACATGGAAAGTACGAAATAGAACAAAACTGGCATTTTATAGACAATCACCCAAGAGAAAATGAAATGACCTCACTATCACGACACATACGCTGACTTCCTCTTTCCCTGCTCCCAGTCAATGTACTACGTTTGCGCCTTTAAGGGTGCGTGAGCAACAATTCGGAATTCGACATAACCAGTGAACAACTTGACTACTTCAGTACAACCGAGCAAAACCCCCCGTGCGAATGTTCTCTACAAAATACACCACAAAAGCAAATACATGCAAACTGTCAACGCCACAATGCAATTATTACACTAAAACAAAACCTTGATGAATTGTGAACAAATCTCAACAATCAAAACAAAACATCAAGCAATGCCACCATGAAGTGGCGGGGACGCACATCTATCGACTCGTACATCAATTTTAAATCAGCTACCCTTTGGGAGAAAACAATTTACTATTGATAAGCGTACTATTAAAGAGATATTTAATTAATTAATTTACAAATGTTGGTGAATCAACACTAACAGTATCTGATAACATCTCTAGAGATCAAATTCTTTCATTTAAAGCAAAAATACTACAATTGGTTCAATAGAAGCTCTAAACGAAGCCATGGCAGAATACCATTTTTTTTTTTTTTATATATATGGATACTGCGGGGGCCAGAGGTCAGGTTCCAGTATTGTTTATTTATTGTTCGCGAACGTATTCAGTACTATATTTTTTATTGGTCACATGTGTTTTATCCCCCGTTAACATGCAACCTTGCAGGTTTGAGTACACTTGTACCTACCTGTATGTTAAGAAATTTCACGTCCTTAACGACATGAAAAAGCAACGATTCATCACTAGTGAAATGTTTATGGAAAAAACATGGTGATATACAAATCAAATCAGATTCAAACAATTCAGAAGTAATTCACATAGGGTTGGGTAATAATTATTTTTAATTGTAACAATATTAATATTACAATTAGAAAAATGTATATTAGATAAATTAATCTAATTTTCCTCAATTTCCACCAAATGAAACTACTCCAGTAATTGTATTTAATGACAATGTGAAGGTGTCGCCACTGAAGTCAACGCGCCAATTTCCTAACCAAACATCGTTTCTTTGGGTTCAGGAGAATTATTTGAATCCCTCTTCCTCGAGCCACAGCATACGAATATTATTTATACAAATATATCGTAAGCAACACTTCACAATATCGTACTCATGCGCCGCAGCAACAAAATTCATGTGTTTACTATCGCAGTAATGTATATTTTCACATAATTCTTGAGATTTTATGGTGACCGATAAAATGCTTAATATATCACGAAATGTTAATGTTATTACTGTGGGTTTTTAAAACAGTTTGAACACTGATGGAAAATTTTCCATCTCTTCGTCTATATAATTGGGCATTCTCTCCTCCAGGTGACTTGATTGGTACGTGTACAATCAATTGTACCAATTACTCTCGGAAATGCTGCAATTTTTAAAAATTCTTCCCTTATTTTATTTTGCCGCTCTCCTTGTGGCAAATTAATAAATCTGGGTGCCAGTTTAGCAATGGCTTCACTAACTTTCTTGATAATCCTGCTGGCAGTAGATTTGTGTATGCAACAGAAATCCCCCATACATACCAAAAACTCATCACAAGCATAAAATATCAACGTCTGTAGTAGTTGAGTAATAGGAGGAATCGAATGGTTCCTGTTAAAAAAATGAAAGTTATAATATTCCACAAAATAAAAGTAGTATTCCAGTTACATTACACTAGTTAGCATTATAGAAGTTTAAGAAAGACTGGTGTTTTTTTTTTTTTTTCACCTTTGACTCTTGTGTTTCTCAGTATTTTCATCACTTACAGGGACTAATTGAAAAATGCATTTTCATTACTGAACCAAAAACTTATATTTGCACAATGTTCTAATTGTTTTCAGTACTATGAAACAATATTAATATTGCAAAAGCTTGTATTCTAGAAGCAATGAAAAAAATAAACAATTTACTCTGTTTATTTTTTAGAAATAGAAATGATACTTTGAAGTGCTGATGTTGTGTAAAAATAGCAATACATTGCTAATACTGCAACAAAAAGAATTTGAATCAATTTGACTTTTTATTTTGTAACCCGTTTGAAATGCATATTAAGACCAGACATTAGCATGAACATGATATGGATATGTAAGTAATCTTGTGTACCAAATGTACATTTTCTTAAAGCAAATGAATATGAAATAAGAAAGGGAATTATTTACCACAAATTGGTTGTACTTCACACGAAGAAATACTCTTTAAAGCAATTCATTAAAAAAATGTAAATTGAAGATGTACTCTATTTTCCTATCTCAAAACAATATTTCAACAAAATATTTGTATGCCTTGAAATTGCAATACTTCCGAAGCAATTAAAGATATTAACCACTGAAACAAATATAATTTGGACTTGGTTTTGATAAATTAACATAACACAAGTAACACACATTCGTGGGCAAAAGAGTCATAAAAATCACAAATTTTTTAATCAACCTGTTTTGAAAAATGAGCTATTGAATGTTGGGTTGAAAAATTAACATTTGAAATTTTTTCGCCAACTTGTGACATGAAAAATATATTTCACTTTAAACTATGATTATTCTTACACTGTTTTCTTTTAGTTAATCATCCACACATTGAATTGAAAAGTACAAGAATGAAAAGCAGAGATATCCTCTGGTACATAACGATGTCTACTATCAACATATATAGTAGTCATTCAAACTTTGCTAAAAAAATGTCTACTATCAACATATATAGTAGTCATTCAAACTTTGCTAAAGGGAGATTATTAAAAGTGTCACATTTTCATTTTTTCTATACTATTTACTCCTTTAGTGGTGGATATTTAAATTATTAAAATGATTGAGCAATACTTCATAACAAAGTAAAAAACAATATCTTACATGCAAAATACAAAGTATCTTATAAGAAAAATATACTGATAAAAGGGTATAACACAGTAAAAAAATATAGTTTTGTTTATCAATCATTTCATGAAAAAAAAAATTCTTTCATTATACTGCAGTAAGTCCAACTTGAATTGGAGCAAAACATTCACCCAATCTCAGAAAATGATTCTACGTATTCTAGGGCACTAGGCAGCTAATCAAAATATGTTTAAAGTTGGGAACACGGTACACACATGAAATACACCGAGAAGCGTGGCGTGGTGGGGGGAGGGGAATCCCCTTAAGCCCTCCATCAAATTAAGCTGCGCGCTCTGATTGAAAATAATAAAACTTATCGATAGGCGATTTTCATGACTCTCCCTTAATACACTTTGTCTCCGCCGCATTTTAATGCCAAATTACTCGCCCGGATCCAAGTCAGGGCGAGGCTCGGGCTACGCCCTCGTGATCACTATAAACATCCTTAAATATACTTAAAGTAATATTTCGATTCTATTAGAAAACCGAAAAATTGAGAAAATTTCAAAAAAGTAGTTTGGGCGGCGTTAGATTGCAGCTGGCAAGAGAATTGAATTGAATTGGCCTTATTTTACGTGGCGAGACTCAGGCCATGAGGCCTGCTGAGAGGATGAGGCAAGACCAAAAAGCTAGCCCAGACCCAAGGGATTAAATATCTATTACGAGAAAGGCTGTGCCATTCTATTGCACCACTATTTCCTCTTCTAGGCAGTATTTTTTCCAACTCCTAGCAATATTGACTGTGTCTTCAGAAAATTTTCTTCCTGATAGCATTTCTTTCATCTGGCTGGTAGACGAGCTCTTGAAGTACCACAAAACTCAATTTATTGGTGTCATTCTTATATAATTTCGTTTTCCTTGTAATTTCTTAGACTTCAAAGACAGTCATCTTTTTCGTAATAGTGTTCTTCCTTTCTACCTTCTGTCTCTCTCTCCCTTGACGTCCTTGTGGCACATGATAAGTTTTGCGCTCACGGTTGCCCCGCAATTCTTTCCATCCTGACTGGCATTCTCTACTAATTCTCTTAGCAATTCGAAAACATCGAAGTATTTGTCATTATTGCCAATTTCTGCGAACAATTGATAACCGTGGTGTTTGCGATGATTGTGAAGAGTTGGTTTTCAAAGGTGGCATCGCCATCTGGCCTCACGCTTTCTTGATCTCCCTACGTTTCACCAGATGCAACTTGTAAGCAACGGAATGCATGTAACCTTCATCAACCAATGTGCACCAGCACATTATACCAAAAAGATACATTCTCTTCAGGTGTACAATTCTTCAACAAATTATCAATACATCTGAGAAACACAACAGGCTTACACAACTTCAAGAATAAACTCAAACACTTCCTTGGGGGAAAACTTTTTTATAGCGTTCAGCAATACCTCAATGGCTAACATGTGCTATGTAATTTCAGGTGCTGCAGTAGGACTACATGTAGAAATAGAAAAAAAACTAGCCATAACCTGACTCCTTATATTTCAAGATTTTAAACAAGGAATGTATTAATACTGTTAATTCATAAGTAGTTACCGTAATTGTTATCATGTATTGTTGTTATTATTAAGTACGATTCGCCGAAATGCGGCGTAATCGACTGTTACTCACATCCGCTCTCGTTTTCGCGTCCCCTGACTGTCCACCTCAACGAAAACTGATCGGATCAATCTTTCGAAGACTATACATGGAATGCCACAGTCTTTCGCTGTTGACCCAATGACGAAGATCTACAATGTATACTCTACAAACTTTATGGGTTGCCCAATGTTTACTTTGGTCTCCAAGTTTGATTCCAAACTAGACAAGATATGATTTTTTTACAAAATCTGTAACATTAAGCCTTTGCTTAGGCAAAGTGTATTTCCCACGTGTATATTAGTAAGGTGTGTATATATTACTTTTGTTTTTCACATATGTTGATTTAGATCAGTCTTGGCTCGTTGTTTTCTAAGTGGGGAAGGCTGCAAATGCACATTGCATGCATTGAATTTCTACACAATCTTTTCCGATAAACGCATAACAGAGTAGCGCTCCTACCGCATATTGAGAAAACTAATTGATGCGCAATGCTACTCGCTGAGCTGAACAGTAATGCTATCTGATGAGCACGCCCTTCTTCAGACTCTACGCCCCACCCTTGAAGGCTGCCTGGCCGCAGCCTTCGTCCGCCGGTAAGCCTATGCAATGACTGCATGACGTCACGCCTCGTCGTTTTAAAAACAACGTGGTCAGAAGATATAACTTCTTGAGACGCAGTCGAGCTGAGTTACGAGGAGGATCAGTGGTTAAGCCGCGGACGATGGAAGTGTGTTGAATGTCTCCTTGATGAAAGGTGAGCGACTTTGCTCTGCGCCAAGAGATGACCATCATCTCCCTATTTACAATTAGTGTGGATTAGGATATGGATGGTGGAGATCGATGGGTCGCAGAACTACAGCAAAGGGAAGTGTAACAAACATTTATTATTCTATTATTTCCAGATTATAACAAGGCCAAGAATGTCATTTTATTTTAAGGTATTGAGAGAACATGGCTATGCATAAATTTATTACGGATTAAATTAATTGTTTTAATAAATCTATTAATATTTATAAAACGTCCATTAATAACTAATAAATGTAAATCGAAACCAATTTACGAATTTATAAATAATTTAGGCGCCAGGAAAAGGTTACACTTGAATTCCTGATTATCTATTACTGTCTTCGGATATATTACAAATAAATGTAAATCCCGCTAGCTCGGTCGACGGGTTCTTATAAAATAATTGTTGCTACTTACTCCGCAACCAATTACTCAATCTGTCATCCATACGGAGTGGCGAGGAATCTGAAAATAATTCTAAAATGTCTACTCAAGGTTTGCATGTAATGGCAAATGAGAATCAGCTTTCTTTCAAACTATGAATTATAATTTATTATGCATACCAAAGTAATTAACTATCATCAATTATTACAATTTATCGTTCGGTCATGACCATTTTTCTCGTTATTGCAATAACAGCGTTATAGAACCTTTTATCCTTCCTTGCCTCTTCGCGCGCACGTCACTCGATGTCGCCACGTAGGGTAGACCAATCTTGTTGTTGAAGTCCACCGATGATCAGCGATCAAGTCGAAACTTCCTCCGACCACTTCACAAGCCCTGCCTACACTCTTCGTCTTGCGCCTCAGGTGGGCACCTATTATACCAAACTGATTACTTTTTCCAAGTCGGAATAATATCCTTCTAATATTATTTTCTATCACCTAAACTTGTCAATTCACAACTCACTGGTAAAATTTCTTAGTCAAGTCTTGTAACTTCACCACGAAAATATTCTAAGTTCACTTTCCAGTTCACTCATGAAAATATTGCAAGTCCGAGTTTGCAATGGTACAAACGTAAATTTTACCAGTTCCAGTTGTACACGTAATGCGGAAATATTTCAAGTTCAATGTTCACTCTCACGAAATATCACAAGTCCTGATTTGATAATTAACCTCAGGAAAAACCGCACAAACGATCCGCTCACCACCACGACACGAGTCGGAATGCCTTATTTCCCAATCTGATCCACCGTTCAAAGCTCGCTGTGTTTTTCTATTGTTTTTTTTTCGCGTTGCAACGGAGCACCTAGCGTGTTTACTATCAATCACTAACAATCGATCGATCGAAAGCTATGTGCAGTGCCAGATTACCGAACAGACTGAGTAGGCTGCAGCCTGGGGCCGAACGAATTTCAGCGGATTCAAAACTTCATGAGGCTAACTTTTGAATGTTTTTATAGAAATATTTCTTTCCGTATTTGTAACAAAAGAAAGTGTTAATTAATCAAATATATATCCATTGATATATAGATAAAATGAATAGAAAAATATCGTATATTTATTAAATCAATACAGTGGTGAGAATTATTTTTACGTATTGTGACATACCAGACTGTCACACAATATTTTGATGGGAATTGGAGACAAAAATTTATTAAGTTCATCGTAAAAAGTGTAAATGTTGAGGGCATAGGCATGCAGGCAGGGCGTTCCTTAGCAACCAGGGTAGCGGAAGTAAATAAACATAGCGCGGCAAGTAACGGACAGAAGATTGTGATATACGGGCATGTAGGATTGGTGGTAAACTGGTAATGGGGTATGACAGAAGGAAACTCGAGATTGTTTTGCAAAACAAGAGACAAGAATGTATGAAAGTTATCGAGGGTTGAACTTTGTAATATTGGAGAGAGGAGCTTTAGACCGTGTACCGTACACATCGTACTGCAGAGGTTATTGTAAATGATAGATGCGGGACTGGGTGGAATTTTGCGGGAAATAATTAAGCAGTGAGGACTTATAAATATTTTGTGGGCGTAATTCTATTTGGGACTTTTGAATAATTCTGGCACCGGGAGTGCGCAAATCGGACTTAAAGAAAATACAGACGTGAGAGCAGGGAAGAGAGGCTCGAGACATATCTTGTAGTTAGGGGATGAACTTTATATTTTATCACGTTAAAAGTCGGAGGAATTAATTAGAAGAAGTAGACTTTCGTGTATCGTGGATTAAGTAAAACGTGACAGTCTTGGAATCAGTGCCCATCCGTGGCAAAGAATAGGGAAGTAAGTGAAACAATTAATAAGTTGAGGACATCGACTTGGCAGCGGAGAGTTGAGGAGAACAAGATACAAGAGAGAAGATTGGTCGGAGCGGTGGATTCTTCCTGGCCTCATCGTCCAAGAGCGCATGGATATCTAAAATAGTAAGAATAATAGCGCTATAGACAATTTTTACGATCGGTCATGACCAAGGTGACATTTCATGTTGAAAAGGATTAATCGATGAATAAACTTATAACGTTCTCGTTCTGAAAAAGAAAAGCTGATTATCATTTCTTTAGCATCTTGTGCAATCCACAGTTTAATAATTTCTTTCCAGAACCAAATTTCAGATTCCTCGCTTCTTCGTTATGGAGAGCGGATTGAATGATCGTTTGCTAGGAAGAAAGTAAGTACCGGCGACGATTATTTTCGTAAGAACCCAACTGACAGAGCTAGTAGGATAATTATTTCCCTTTAGATGTGTTTGCGGGAAAGTTAAAATCGCAACCCTTTCCTGGCGCCCAAAAATGCTATAAATTTGAAAACTGGTTGCAGAAATAATCTGACAAAAACGGAGAGCGTTTCAGTATAATAAATTATTTATACGTGCACAATATTTACGTCGGTTACAAATACTATACAATAACTTTTTATACAAAATATTATAAATAGCTTTAATCTTTTAAAAAAGCAAATTAAAAGGGCGCTAAAACAATTGACAGCGTAGGGCGCACATAAGTCAAAGTCAGGCACTGGCCATGTGTTTTTAGGGAGAAAAGTGTAGATGCTTCAGGACTGTCTCCTGACGCCAGCGGTGATAGTGCCTTGTAGAGATAACATCACAGCCACCGCTAGGTTGTTTTCGCGCCTCAGGCAAAACGAGATATTTACTTCATGTAATTTACTCATAATAATAATAATGCGCCCGATAATAAATAATTGATTTACAGAAATAACAAACACAATTATTGTTCAGAATATCAACATAAAGACAATAATGATAAAACTAAAATGCATTCGATAATTATTGAAACAAATTCTGCGTATTGAAGCTTTCTTCTTACAAAATGAATAATTATTTTGTTAATAATATGATTCTTACCAAAAGCCAAAATAAAATATTTATTATAAAAATTTACCAATATTGCGTCCCCTCTGGTTTGCGCTCTAGGCGACCGCCTAGTTCTGTAGATAGCGCCGGTCCTGGATACTATTGAGATGTACACTTTCAGAAATTTCCGCATTACTTTTAATGTAAAGTACATGAAAGTAATTATCATGTACGTAAATTAAATTTAATGTACACTTACAGTAACTTTAATGTACTATGACACTGAATTTAATGTGCGTGTGCAAATAAATTTTATGTGGACAAGTTAAGTCAACAGGCGTACATTAGGTCTAAATTGATTTTAATTTACACATTAAATTTAATGTACATTAAAATTCATATACAGTCGTACATTAAATCTACTTTAAATTTAATGTAATTTCTGACAGTGTAGGTGGAAATATCTTTTTGAAAGGTAGCTTTTCAGAGGGGGGAGAAGGAACTGAGGAGCATGTGGAATGTTTTTACGAGGGTTAGATGGTGTCGAATGCATGAGAAAAGTCTACGAAAACAGAAGATAATGATGCGGGTATTTTATTTCTCTCCTGTAGTCTCTTCGCCATGTCATATTCGTAAAATCCGTTTTGCTGTTGATCTGACTAGTAACCGAATTGTGTTGGAGTCATTTGTAAATTAGTGAATTCTGATGTCTTAGTGACACTTACTATTGTATTTTTTTTGTCTGGAAGCGCCACACAAATCAAGAGAGCTGCCAATCAAAATTGCTTTAAGGAAGCTTATTTGGCAAGTGCAATTTTAATGATTAACAATCTAACCCGCAACTCGGTCAAATGCGCTCAATTACGTGCTGCGGAAACTTCTGAGTTGTACAGCCAAATGTTCCTATTGCTACAGTTTCATAGCAACCCGTGCTCTTTTTAGTTTTTTTATGGCTTTTTACGTCCTACCCGAAAAATCTTTTTGGTGGCATAACCACAAGTAACATGCAAAGAAACCTAGATTTCTATATTGCTCAAATTTCTCAAACTTTACAACACAATTGCAGGACCGTATTATATTCTACAGGTATCTGATAAGTCACTCCCTATTTTTTGACAGCTACAATTTCTTCATTTATGAGCGAATGTTTTTACAACCAAATCTGAGAGGAAGTAGTCCTTTTCGAGAACATTTTGAAAATGTCCGGGGGGCTTCATGTAAAGTACCCCCAAAAATTAATGAATGTTTATCAATATCGCAGAGCTTCGACTCAGAGCAGATCGACAGGGGTTTATTCAGTTTGAAAAACATCGTACGAATAGTTTAGGCGCTAGTGTTTACATGCACCAGGCGGACGGACGGACGTTTTGAAAAAGAAGAGAAAAAAAACTTTTTCGGTATCAGGAGACCCCTAATCGTGTATTTCCATTGAAATATCGAAATTGATTTTCCGCAGCATTACATAACTTTCTCTATACTAAGTACATTACTCCGTATATATGTATGTATGCAATGTAAAAGGTGTTAAACTAAACATCAAGAATCACTGTTTCTAACAAAACTAGTAAAAAATTCGCCCATAAATAATGAAATTACGACTATCCAAAAATATGTACTGACTGACCTGTCGATTACAGCTGTATTTTATTACTACTGTTTTATTGTTGTGAAACATTCCATGATCAAAATCTGATTGTGAAACTACCACCAGCTTGTCTAATTCCGGTGTTTAATGAATCCAGTCTAATTACTGGGTCAATAACGGTGGGATTATACCCTATGAGAAATTTATATAATTTGATAACCTTAGAAGAAAATAAAGAAAACAACCTACTTTGAATCCAAATGCAAGATTTACTAGTTCAAATTTCAAGATACTTCAAACACACTAAAGGGTTTATCATATTTCGTCACAATCACACTGAGCATTACATTACTGTAAACAATTTTAACGTTAATGCTGTAGAGACAAGTGCAAAAAATGCTGGGGTCTGAGGAGAATGTTCATAAATTACACAATAACATGTGTACTCATGTATCAGAATTGGTAGCTTCCAACAAAAATTACACTGACAAATTAATCATTCAAATTATACATCACAATACTTCACTGCAGAAATGCGGATGATTTGATGATCAAAAATTTCAATAGTCAAAATTACACATTTATTTTTTACTTTGTTTCATATTCCACTTCAATCTCTTGCACTACATCTCTTGGAACTATAGAAATATCAGTATATTTAGGAATAACTTCTTCCGTTTCAATTGTAATGGTTTTCAATGCATCACCTCCATCTTTTGTTTTCATTTCTTGAGATAAAACAAGTGCATCTGAACATTCCGGGGCATCTCTTAATTTTGTCACAAGCTGGACATTTCCTTGAGAACAGTGACTCTCATGCATTTTAAAGTTGACTCGTCGGTTAAATGTTTTGCCACAATTGTGACATGTTACACCTGCAAGAAATAGAATATAAGTAAGAAGTAGAATATAGTAATAAACAGAACTAGTGGATAAAGAAAGGTACTAATTGCACGAGTTTTATGTTTAAGAAAATGAACGATGTTAGCCAGGTTTTCCTTTCTCCCTACAGAGTAGGGAGAAAGTTATGTAATACGCGAAAAAACGACGAATTTTCTGCAGAAAAACTCATATTAAAGGGCCCTGGTAAAGAGAAAGGGGAGAAATAAAGTTGCTAAATTAAGGGGGAAAATCCTCTAACACGTGGTGTACCAGAATCCATGTTTTGTGGGTCCTTCATACCGAAAAATCGGCATGGCAGAATGACGGCAAAACCTGTCCGTCTGTGATAGCGGCTAAACCGTTCAGCCGATTTTCTCCAAAATTGATATTCCCCAATCGGTGTGACTGATGTAGTCCCGGTGAATTTGAAAACGATATATTTTAATTTTGCAGGGTACTTTACATAAAGCCCCTGGGACATTTTCAAAATTTTTAAAAACGGTTCCATCTTTTGTGATTAAATTTTGTTGTTGGATAATGTGAAGGACGTTTAAGAGAATGGTGCAGGTCTCATTTTCGTTGAAAACTGGTTTTTCGAAATTCCAAAAGTTCAAACGTTTTCGCGTCTTCCTACAACTAAAATATTATAGAGATTTTTCACTTAATGAAATATGTTCCTTAAAGACAGATTTTGAAATCAGATTATGTACAATTTTTCGAAAATTTTGAGTATTTTTTGGGGTGATTTTGCGTGAAAATACGGGCAAAAAATTTTGAGTTTACGAAAGATGATCCAACTAAAAATCGCAATTGCCAAATGTTTGTCCTCGGCTTTTTGTTTGTGTTTTTTCTATTTTGTTCCCGAGGTACCGGAACGCCATTCTGCCAAAAATCAAGGCCTTTAAGGGAACATTGAATGCCCTATCCTGGCAATGTTCAATAATTGTCAAAATGTTTTGAAGTTAGGCTTATGAAATTTTTACAGGTAACAGATATAATATTCATAAGAAAACTGAAACACGGTTTAATAAATATTTGCTTATTTTCTAGATAAAACTATTTTCTCATAATTTTTACCGCATTTTCCAGTAAGTAAAGTTTTGGAGAATTAATAATATTAAGGTAATCTGAAAAAAATTCAGTAAATGTACGGGATCTTTATTAACAACTCATAAAAATGTCAGTTTCCTGTTACAAGTGTAAGTTGAAAAAAGATTATTTAGTATTAAAAATATCGACTTATGGGAAATTGGCTTTCAAGATGTAAACTTCCGAAAACATCCAGCTCGATAACATGTCTCATTAAAATAAACATTTTCCAATAACTATTTTCTTCTGAGACTTTTCATGTTCACACCAAGTTTTTAATTGACTTTCTGCATGTCTAAGTCTTTCAGTATTTAAGCGCTGCATCGTGTCACAGTATATAAATGTATTAGACCCAGCACATAAGCCCAATGAGACGACATAACTAGAAAAGGGCTGTCACGTATAATAATAGAAACTTGTAAGAGAATATCAACAAAACTCAAACGCCAATTTAACGAGAAAATTTTGAACATTTATAAAAATAAAATAACCCCAAACTACTTTTTGACTGCAAAATCATTTTTGTGACCTCATAAATCATATATATTAAAACTGTAAAGATAACGATTTTGATGTCTCGTCTATTCGGCTCCCAGTGAACGGTTTTAAACAAGTGGGGTACCAACAAAAATTATGAGTGGAGGCTACTATATATTGAATAGAACACGGCTTTCGTTTCTTAATGAAACGCTACGAAATTTGCTTTGTTTGAAATGCGCGGCTAAAATGGAAACTGAAAGACGTGCAACTTGGTGGGAAATGCATTAGCAGTTGGCCTTTTTTGAGAACATCATGGTGGGATTGTTAAAACGATTGTTTGTGACTATCAATTGTAAGTATTCAGTGTACTTTCTTGTGATATCGACGGAAAACATCAAAGAGGTGAAAGTGTTCTGTTTATTATTTGGAAATTGTATTTCATTCATTTTGTTGTGTAAATTAAGGGAAGGTTGATAGCAGGATTTGGTGTTGTAGGCCAAAAGAATATCCATGAATATATGTGTAAATACAATCTTGGTAAATATAACACGTACTGTATGTTCGTGGATATGCAGTATTTTCTGTCTTAAACTTCCTTCTGTGCGATGTAATCGCTCGGGTTCAGCTAGTACGTAAGTCATTCAATAATTAAAGAGACAAATTGGTCTGTAAAAAAAATGGATAGGACAAGCTTGGTAATTTTAGGACTGTAAGTTGCCATCACTGGGATGAGCCGTGACTATCTGGAAGATCAGCATTGTTGTGTTCATAACCTCAAAATTAAGTTTAAAGATGGCGAGTGCATTTGAAAATTCCATATTTCTTGAACTATGTTGTGAGATTCGTTTTGCACTTGCTGAAGGTGCAAAACCAGCTAATATAACTCTAGAATGACTAAAGTGTACGGTGAAAGTCGTAAGAACAGCGAGAATTTGTACAAGTGGTTAGAATAGTTGAAAAATAGTCGAGGTTCAGTGATTATCAGACACCGTTCTGGCCGCATCAGCAGGAAAAGTCATGTTGACTGTGTTCGGGGACGCTGTAGGTGCATATTTTTGTGATTACAGCCAATACTGCATAGATATGCTTTTGAACAAGCTGAAAGCAGTCATAGAGAGAAACGTCGTGGATCTCAGAGAAGAGATGTGATTCTCCAAACAAAACAACGCACGTCCTTACACTGCTCAACAAAGCCGTGAAACCATTGACAAAATAGGTTGGGAGGTATCACATCCTCCTCACATCCCCGATTTAGCACAATCAGATTTCCATTCGTTTGGTCCACTGAAGGAAGCATTTCGTGGGAAGAAGTTTCAGGATAACGAGATTGTGAAAACATTTGTGGGATGGTTTGGTTCAAACACCAAGATAAAGAGTTCTTTGCAGCCGCTATAAAAAAGCTGGTAACCCGTTGGGACAAGTGCATAAATGTTGGTGGGAATTATATTAAAAAGTAGGAAAAGTTCTGTTTTGTCAAAATATACGCAATCAAACGAAAAGTTTAAATCCGAAGTAAAATCGTTTCTGCTGCATAACTGTTTCTATACAATTAGAGACATCAAAATGCTAAGCATCAAAATGAAAGAAACATTAATTTTAACAGTGATATTTAATGTTTTATTGACTGTTAACTGAACTTATTGACGTTTGGACTGTATAATTCTAAACAACCTGTATCAAGTATTGTACTGCAGCTTCCGGGTCAATGACCCCCATCTCGATAAGGTTGTTCGTCCGATTTCTTGATCCTTTGAGCAAATGCTGAGATGACCCCTTGGTTTGCTTCAGGACATAAATGTAATTTCATTACCTGTCCACGTCTTCTAGAATTCAGTGGGAAATATAGTTATTCAAATTATCGTTCTCCACGATGTTGCAGGAAGTATTATCCCTTGACGAAGGACATGAGGGATAAGAGCCTAAATTTATTGCTGATTTACCCGTGAAAATAGATTTTATTACATCGGAGCGAATATTTTCTTAACAATCTTTGCAAAAAAGCTCGTTTTCTTTCTGTATTCAAAATTCAAGTAGTATATGGCTTAGGGCAGGAATCTGAGAATTTTAAAAACGTGCACAGAATTCACTTCTCCCCATAGCACGTCACACACAGTTTTTAACTGTTTTTGATGTAAAATAAAATAAACGTTCATTTCTCCAGACCAATTTTTCTCAAACAATTATTGAATGCCCCCTCGTAACTAGACATAACATAAATGGACATATGGACATAAATAATACATAAATGTACATAAAACTGAACTGGACATAAATGTAACTTCATTACCTGTGCACGTCTTCTAGAATTCATTGGGAAATATAGTTATTCAAATTATCGTTTCCATGTTGTTGCGGCCGGAACTATTATTCCTTGACGTACGACATGCTGGATAAGAGCCCAAAATGTATTGCTGATTTATTTTTGAAAATAATTTATTATATTGGAGCGTTTTTTTTAATAATTCAAAATTCAAGTAGTATCTGACTTAGTGATCACAGAATTTTGAAAACGTGCACAGCATTCACTTCACCACATAGCACGTTTTTAACTGTTTTTGTCGTGGCTTCACCTTGCGTGCCGTTGGCGTGGGAGCGCGTGTGCTTCATCATGTCGCCCTTCTGCGTGAAGCGCCGGCTGCAGATGGGGCAGGCGTAGGGCCGCTCGCCCGTGTGGATGCGCATGTGCACCTGCAGGGCCTCCCGGCGCCGGAACAGCTTGCGGCACAGCTCGCACGCGAACGGCCGCCGGTCCGAGTGGATCCACGTGTGCTGGCGCAGGTTGGCGCTGCACCTGACGCACACACACACGTGATTGGTTAGTGCAGTGCTTGCCAACTCGATGCTCTGTGGTGTCACAGAAATCTGCTCGCCTGCTCCGACGCGGCGGCGGACACGCAGTGTCCCAGTAGCGGTACAAAGTGTTTTTTTTTTAATTTGTTGCGTCTACAATTCGACGCAACGCGTCTCCAAGACCCTTAAGCGCTGTGGAGTTGTCCTCCATTAATGTGCGCTATTGAGGCGTGATCCTTCTTTTATGTGCGCTATTAGGGAATTATCCTCCATTAATGTGCGCTATTGGGGAGTGATCCTCCATTAACTTTTCCTTATGTCACGTCACGTCGCAGTCGGTTGTCAAGAGAACCGCCAGGTAGCATCTCCGCGTACGCGCCTCCTGCTACGCGCTCCTGCGTCACTGCCCAGCGGCCAGAAATGGGAAGGGATAAGGATAGGGGCAGGGTGTAGGACACTTCACAGGGGTTGGACGAGCCAGTACTTTGGGACTGGTCAGGGAACAGCCTTAGACCTATATCCCATAGAAGGGATATGGAATATTATGGTCAGTAGTCTAATGATCACTAATATTCCTGAACTTAAATGACGTCTGGAACGACTATGGCAATGATGCGAGTCTTGCAGAATTTGTGGTACGAAGGGTCCACAGCACACCAAGATGCATTATGGATGTTATTAAAGAAAAGGGTGGTGCTACCAAGCAGTATATTGCACAAGTAATGTGAAAATAAGTACATTAGTTAATAACATTTGAAATATGGTAAGAGGTTTGTAAATGTACAATACAAACTGAAGTAAAGCAGTAAAATATAAAAATGTATGGAAATTCCTAATTCGTTGTCTACTCACTGGATTTGCTTATATCACGCCATATTTCCATTCGCCAACTATTCATGGAGATTCATACATCAGTAAAGTACCTAAATACACAGCTAGATATCCTTTGCTGCCATTTAATTGTAAATATGGCTTCGGAATAACAGATCTGCGTGCCCTCTCCAGTGCTGCCTAAGGAACGCTATATTCAATATTACCACACCAAAGCCTATTGTAAATAATAAGTTGTTTTCTTCATTATTGCAATACACACTAATGTTGTGTATAATGTTCTAATATTAAAAGTATTTGTAAGGGTTTAATTAAATAACATGCTAAACTTTTTTGGACTCAATTTCTTGTATTATATTAAAAAAATCTTTTAAACTATTAAAGAAAATATAAAAGTTGGAACTTCATATAAAGGTACAAGATTTTTGCTTTAAAATAAAAAAACTTGCTTTCGTGATTATTGGTTTATGATATATGATCCTTCAAATACACCCAAAAACCGTACGACCTATGTTGGAAAAAAGTTAAGCAGAGGCTTCGACGTGAATGTGTTAAAAAATGCTTTGCTAGCAGATACGCCACTCGAAACCGCTACCCTATCTTATTAGTGTGTGTCCACATAAGATATCTGAACTGCTTTAACTTTTCTGAAATTAAAAACCATGTACCACTACAAGAATGTAGTGGTACATTGTTTTAAATTGAACATTGAAAGAAAAAACCGTGTACCAGTCATTCAGTATCAATAAGACAATGTACTATTTAATAATTTAGTAAATATTGTAATTATATGTCAGGATATTGTAAGCACTAACAATTATTATTATTAACGCATAATATATTCAAGATATTGTAAGTTTATTAAACTATTACTGTAAGATAATGTGAATTACACTAATTGTCAGTTGTTTTTTCACTGTATCATAATCTGCTAGTTTCTTAATACAATGCATTATTAATTTTATAAAGATAATATAAGTATGTTAATTTATTACTGTAAGTGAATGTAGTAAAAAAGTAATTAACTTACTGCAATTTTAAAGAATTTCTAGACAGACTTTTCTTGATACTAAATGTAAGTCTATAAGCAATAAAATATTTATTATTATTATTATTATTATTATTATTATTATTATTATTATTATTATTATTATTGTTATTATTATTATTATTATTATTATTATTATTATTATTATTATTATTATTATTATTATTATTATTATTATTATTATTATTATTGGCCCCGTGTGCAGAGGCCCTCACTCAGTTCTCAAAAGAGCCGTACCTGAAGCCCAATCCGCACTGTCCGCACTTATAGGGTCGTTCTCCTGTGTGGATTCGTTCGTGGCTCTCCTTGCCCACCTTCGAGTTGAAGCCCTTCTGGCAAAATCTGCAACAAAGGCAAAACAAAGGGCGGACAGCCCATCAGGCGATTCCGGGATCAACCGGACCAGCAGGTCACGTGGTCTCCCTCCACTACACTTGAGAACCTGCTCTGAAGATTTATTAGTAATTCCGGACGCGTCAACTGCAAAGGTCCTCAGTCCTAAAAGTGTAGTGCATGCTTTTTTTCGCGGGAGGTGTCAGTGATATCTCGCTGGATGGCGAGATCCGGCGCCAACCTACATGTCGGCTTGCGTGGTTTTCCCCAACCAGGCGTCTCCCATCAGCAGGGCAAGCTGTAAGCTCCCGTCTGGTCCCCCGGCATGAGTGTTAGTGTAGTGCATGTAGGTGTAGGTGTAAGTGAGGGGTGGCAATAGGTCAAGGAAGGGGGAGGAAAGATGGGGCATGGTCTCTTTGTTAGGATACTGCACTGGCATTCGCGTTGTGTTGATCGAAGAAACCACGGAAAACTACCGATCAGAGCAGCCGGTCGCTAGAATTCTCTTCCACACAGCGGTTGTATTCGAAGAAGCCATGTAGCTTGTGTCCAAACTCCTGCCACTGCTGCGCTGAAGAAATAGTCCCCCTCGTATTACCCAAAATGTTCCGTAAATTATTGGATAATGGAGCTATACGAAAAGATTAGCAGCCATTACCCCGTATTGTAGAAAAGGTGATAAACTTGATCCTCTTTACACAGCAATCCCGTAAGCATCACAAGTTCTGTGAAACTCCTACCTGTTTATAAAATCCTTTAACATGCATTGAATATCGGGGATAAATGTGACATCATTATCTGTGCAAATCTCCTAGAATTCAGTGGGAAATATAGTTATGCAAATTACCGTTTCCATGTTGTCACGGCAGGAAGTATTATTCCTTCACGAAGGACAAGAGCCCAAATCTATGGCTGATTTACCCTTGAAAATAGATTTATTACATCGGAGTGAATATTTTGTTAACAATTCTTGAAAAAATTCTCATTTCTTTCTGTATTCAAAATTCAAATAGTATATGTCTTAGGGATCACAGAATTTACTTCCCCTCGTAGCACGTCACACAGTTTTGACGTAAAATAAATAAATTCAAAATGTGCGTTATGGTTTGTAGAGAAAGTTTTGAGAACCTGTGATAAATGACGAATAAAACATATAAGAAAAAATTGGAGCCAGTTTCGAAAAAATGGCCTTTGAGAGTTTCTGAAAATGGATTTTTTTATCTCATTTTCAAAGAAAAGCTTTCAATTTCCGAGAAACATGATATCATTTTAAGCACTTGTACTCACTCATGCAATATTGCATATAAATCGCCGGTAATGTAAATATTAGCGACATGAGAACTATTTAAAAAAAATAATTTGTGTATTTTGTGAAAAGCAAAGAATACATCAAAATGAGGTTATGTCGCCTTATTCATCGCAGTTAGCACTGCACGTACAAAACGTTTAAAATTAAAATTATTAGGGAGAAGCCCTTAAGTATGAGCAATAATCGAAATAATTTTCTTTTTAATGTTTTTCAATAATTCGCAAGTTTTACTCAACATTGCTAGCTAGCTGCTAAAATTTTCAGAAAAAATGTATGTGACGCTAATGAATGAACCAATCCTGTAGAACTGTTCTACGTACACTCCACAAGAGGTTATACTGTATATTCATATCTTCTCAATTTTCACTTAGGAGTAACCTCCCAATGTTTGTAGAGTTGGGTTTTCCTGTGAGCAGTGCGAAGTAGTTTTAAGTTTTCTCAGTGTATATCAACCATAACCTCACCTCCAAAATACACATTTAATGAACAATAGGAAGTGTTCGCCGTATTTAACGCATTCAGTATGGAGGACTCAACGCATAATTATGTTGTTAATATTATTCCTGAATTGGGTTAGAATCAGAATTATCTCGAGGCTTTGGGAAATCCGATTTTTTTATGTTTACTCTTTAAAAATAAGTTTATTTGCGTCATCAATAAATTGAAATACCTGCTCAATTATCACAGCAGTACATACGGGACAAGATGTCATTTTGCCATAAACTATCAATTTCCAATCCTGCTTTAATTATAAAAACTTTATAATTATATATATATATATATATATATATATATATATATATATATATATATATATATATATATATATATATATATATATATAAGTTATTTGATCTTGCACCATTTACTTTTAATTTTAAGCGAAAAATTATCCGTGATTTCACAGTGTTTTGCGTAATTTTCTTGTTTCTGGGATGCAGATTCTAAAGTTGTCTCTCTGATGTTAAAATTGGAATGTTTTGTGAGCGGAGTTTCTATACATAAGTTCATGGAGTTAACACTAAAAGATGTGGCAACTTTACGTTGAGGTTTCATTAAAATTCCTCTTCGATTTATTGGTGATTCCATATGTGTCAACTGTTGGCATTAGTCCCGTAAGTATAGTATATGTTGTCATCGTAGGAGGTGGCGGTGATCTTCCCCCGCTGAATGGTTAGATCTGACTCCGACCTACGTCAGCTTGAGGGGATTTTCCCTAACCAGGTATCTCCCATCAGCGAGGCACCACGCCGGTCGGTACAAGCTCTAAGTTCTTGGCAAGTATGTAGTGTAATGCATGTGAGTGTAAGTAAGGGGTGAGGATAGGACAAAGAAGAGGAAGGAAAGATGGCGTGCGGTCCCTGGCCCGTTTGTTAAGGTATTGCTCCAGCATTCGCCTGGTGTTGATAGGAGAAATCACGGAAAATTACTGTTCTTCGAGAAGTGCGGGTTATTTTTTTTTTGTGGTAGTACGGGAATAGGGGTATATTTTATGATATTAGCTGGTCGATCATCTAATTCCAACGAGATTGAATTACATAGAGAGGAAATGTGTATAGATACAGCGCTCCTGGTTGAAGCTTTTTTTCACTACTGGCCGCCATGTTCTCCGATGGCAAAACAAACTAAGAGTCACTTGAGGATTCTACGGATTCTTCTTAAAAAGTACACTTTTCGGTGTATTTTGGTGTGGTGTTTGTAGATTTGCGACATACAATTGCACCAATAAAAACGACAAAACTATTGGAGGAATATCGTATTTTACGTATTTTCTCATTCACTCCATTGAATTTTTACCTATAACTGGTATTGGTAACGAGCATGTTTTGTAACTTTTTAAGTTTCCTCTGAAGGACGAAGACTTGTCTAAGAAATGGATAGCATAGATGAGAGGAGAAATGTACCAAATCGAGCCGCATTTGTTCCAATCATTTCGAAAAAATTGCGTGTAGGTTGGGCAATGCAGTGCCTACTATATTTTCCTTTCCCGAGCACTTGCAAAGAAAGGAGAAGAAATGACGAACTGCTGTGAAGAGTTCTTCAGATGAAGAAACTAAATGAAGACAATACTCCCAATACTCGACAATTTATGAGTGCGTATCGAAATTGTCTTGTGGCCCGTGTTGATCCATTACAGCAATCAAATTGTGTTGCAAGTGACACACGTGTTCTTTTACTTGCAATAAATGTATATTCATGATTATGTGAGAACACTGATACATCAGACAATTTTAATGACATAATTGTTCATATGTATTGTGATTTATGTCTGTATGTCGAACACGTTGCGAAGTACATGGCTGGATGTGCTGTTCAGCAAGCATAAATAGGTTCATTGTTCTGATTTTTTACCGATAGTTTTTGCTTGTGATGAAAGAGATAAATCTCGTCTCATAGCCATAAGAAGTGCATCTCCTGATGCAATAATTGATGTGAAAACTTGCTGAATGGTTAGATCTGAAAAGTGTATCATGGCAAACACCTTCTTCAACACAACATATTGCAGTCCCTTAAATTGGAAGTTTTTCAGATGGACAACTATTCGTTTAAAGTGAACATCTTTTTAATTCCTTGGATGTAGATGAGAAACCACATTACTGTAAACTGATAAAACTACTTTTACGTCAATACTACACAATCCGGCTTCATCAGAGTTGTAAAAACATTACTAAAAAGCAAAGAGAGAAACCCATCACACAAGTGTTTACCAAATTAATACATTTCAAAGGCCAATGAAGTAGAATGTAATATACTTTTTTATAAATAATTTGCAAACATTTTATTTTTATGTTTGTTTTAAATAATGTATTAATGTTTAACAGTTTTAAACATGATTTTGTTTTTTCAATCTGGGTGTCAAACCCCCATTTTGATTTGGTTTTGATTGCCCTTTCTCTTGATCCATTGAGCAAATGCTGAGATGGTCCCTTGTTTCTGCACAGTAAATATAAATGCATCCCTCACTATTAAATTAACCGTATGTCAAGCTTATCCAGTGTTTTTTTCAAATATGCATGATGAATTTGAAAACTAGATCCATATCTACTAAAATTGATACAATGAATAACGAAGTAAAGTGGATTATTTACATCAACTCTTCCATAATGCATATTTTAAATAATGTGATTGTTGATGAATTTCAATTTTAGTTTAGTCCATATTTCATCAACATTCTGTAGGCATTGTTGAAAGGTAGTGTAAGATATTACAATGTATGAAAACAGTTATTACAAGTTTATTAAATAGATATATATTTTTATTTCGACTACACCGACACTTGACTGGTCTCAAATTATTGTAATCACGTTTTCATAGAGATATCAAGTTAAAGAAAAATTTTAAAAATTAACTTAAATAATCGAAACTGTACAACTGAAACGTTCAAATTTTGTAAAATAAAGTGTTACTAAGGAGAAAACACAAATTTAATTTGTACGGTAGCAATATTAAACTCCATTCTTTATTACATTAATCTGGATAAATTTAACATGTTTTAAATATTATATCTCTTCCAAATGCACTTTGATCAAATGGACAATAACGCGAATGATCTGACATTGCCCTCAGAAAACGGCACTGTACTGTCAAAAAGCTTCAAATAAGGCGGGCACATCGCCTCTCTATAGATTTCTATCTCGTTGTTTCATTCTAATTATGCTTAATTTTATTGAGATATATTGTATTAGTGGGTGGTTTTAGTATGTTTTTTTTTTTATGTTCATCAATTATATACTCGTATATGATTTTTTTTTGTATTCCTTTATTTTTTGTTGATTTTTTTTTCTTGTTTTGATGAAACTAATCATACTCCTTTTGATTTTTCTGAAGGGGAATCTGAATTGGTATCAGGTTTTAATGTTAAATATAGAAGAGGGGGTTCTGCATTAATTTTTATGGCGGAATATTCAAGAATTATATTAATGAGAATATTAACTGTGTTAATTTTTTGGGGGAGATTTATTTTCTTTATTATTTTACTTTATATTAGTTTTATGTCGTTTGTTTTTATTTGAGTTTGTGTTACGTTACCACGTTTTCGTTATATAAGTTGATGCATTTTCCACATTTTTGCAATAATACAAACAACCCACTAAAAAGGAAGAAGCTCACACAATAAATATGTTGACATTTACATGTATTACGCCTACCTGAAGGTGTTTAACAAACAGCTTTATAACATGTATAATCCACTAAGATTTTTTGGATCAAAACTTTATTGACGTAAAAGGCCAGCCCAAACATTACGTAGTTCCACAATCAACTGATTACTTCTGCCATCTGAGTTAGAAAGTCATAAGAGCTAATTGTATTGCAACAAATGGCCCCAAATGTTCATTAAAATTTGGCAAGCAAAATATAAAAATAAAACGTTTGATAAAAATGTTAACATTGTTATTTTTTAATCAAAATCTGAACTGATGGTAATTTGCAAATTAAAATGCTGCATTTTTTGCACAAAACGTCCTTAGGGATAACACAAGTAATATTTTAAACATGTTACTTGAATATTAAAATTCAATCATGAATTGAATTTAGCAAAGAAAACTTTTAAAAAAGTTAATATGATGAAAAATATTTATATTTTTAAATAACCATTTATGTATTTTTTAATTTCAACGACGAAACATTAATACGTTAAATTATATTATCATTCGGTTAAGTTTATGTTTAAGTTTCCTCCACACTGTGAAAAATTACAAACATTTAACTTTCTCCCTTCGGAGTAGAGAGGAAGTTATGTAATGCGGCACGAATAAACCCAAACAGTAGAGACTGAGTTCCAGACTGTGTTCTGGGAGGCGAGGCCTTTGAAGTAATGGACGGGGACAAAACTAACGTCTGTTCTGAAGAATCAATGGAGCCATCTTCATCAAAAGCTCAAGAACGTAGTGCTCCTCTGCACAAAGAGGTAACCAGAGCGAAGGTGAAGATGTCTTTACAAACAATCTCCCATACGCCAAAAATAGGCTACCTCAAAAATGCTCGTATGAAATGACATTCGGAGATTTCGACTGCTTTACCTATCAAAAAACTCTATGAAGAAAGGGAACAACAAAAGAAAGATAAGTTAAAAGACAATAGTCTGCTGAAGAAAAGATCCGAATTTTCTACTGCAAACAAGGAAAACAAACGGTGATAACAAGGAGGGATAAACCACATAATCAGAGCGCTGCAAGCCAATTATCACAATCTTCCACAGATAGCTCATCAATTTGCATTAACAATGAAAGTGACAATTCATACATAAAATCATTTATTTCCTTCAGTGACGTATAAAAAGTATCACATCTGAACGGTGCAGATTGTGGTGTTGAAGGTCTTTTATTTGTAAATTTTGTGCTAGGAAACAATAATTTATTTATAATGTACAAAACTTAAATAATGAATTTGTCAGTCCACAGGAGTGGAAAATGGTAATAGGTTGCAATTTCATTAAGACAGCTAAGTTATGTCCTTTGTATGGATTCAGTTTGATACAGCTCCCATTACCCAGGTGATTGGGCAATCGAGTCAGTTTGGTGTTTCTTTTTGTACTCATATCAGAAGTGTCCGTTTGCTTTTTGGTTTAGATATTTTATGGATCAAACGTAAAATAACCTAATTAACAAAAATCGTTTCTTCGGAATTCTTATTTCACTTTTTCCTTAGTGTGTTCCCATTCCTCTGTTCTCTCCTACGAATACTGTAGAAAACCCTCATGCGCACACTAGATTGCCACCCAACAATAACCGCCAATCGCTGTGACGTCATTCTCAACATTATTGTATGTCAGTAGGAAACCACTGCTGGCGTCATTACTTGCCGTTCAAATGTCAAGCACAAAGAAATTTAGTAGAGTTTACATGCTTTCGGTTGAGTTCCTATGTGTCTCGTAAAATCCAGAATAGTTCTATTGTTTTTAGTTGTCCTGAAAAACTTAATTGGGATTCTGAAATGTTCTGTATTTTGCTTCGTCCCATTTCCCCCATAAGACAATATAAAAACTAATAAAAAATACTAACGGTCGTTTTCTGCTTAAAATTAGATGAAAAAGCAAAACAACACCCATGCCATGTGCCATGTGCCATGTGCCCTGCACATCACTAAGGTCCGGGGATTTGTTTGCACCCTAACCCCTCCCAATGCAGCCCTGAAGTAAAACTTATTTTTCACTTTTAATCTGAAATCGTGGAACGTAGCGGCAAAGTTACTATATTCAAAACAAAAGCTGTGATGATTGCCTATGAGATTGTTTCTTTCCATTTTTTTCTTTTCCCATTAGATTTCAAGTTAACTGCTAGTGAAACTCGAAAATAAAGTTTAAAAAAAGTATTTATTTTCCCACGTTTTTCAGAAAATATTGCCTTCTAGCACTTTAGCTCTTAGTTTTACAGGAATAATCATAACTGAAGTTGCAGAGAATTATATTCATTTTCAAAATAGTTATTTGCTATTTTACAAATAATCAAAAGTGAATTTGAAATATTTCAACAGATGCAATTTCATTTTTCACAACAAAACCCAAATTTTAGCATTTTGACTGTATTTTTTCTTTTACTTTACTCAATAGAAAAATACTGATTAAATCTCAAGAACCCAACCCACCTAGACCAGAGTTGTAGGTAATAAAAATATAAAGTAATAGAGAATATTTAATTACTTGACAGATACCTTTTGTGATTTCACAAAACCTCCAGGAGAAAAAAATGTAGGTATCCGGTTTTTATTTTATACATGAACCCTAGCTTTCATGTGCACATGCCTTGCCACAATAATGTTAGCTATGACACCAATCAGTAAGAAGGAGGAGGAGAAGAGTAGGAGGGAAAGAAATGAATTTTGACTTACCTATTTTAACAATGTGTATTCAATATTCCCTTAACAAATTATGTATTCTGTTCATATACTATTTCTAGTGTACAGCATGGGCCCAATAAGTAGTTGTTTAAACAGATTTCATTGGGCCGGTTGTAGTGAATTAGGTTTGCTTTTTTCTTTAGGGGAGGGGAGGTGAGATCTAACAGATATTATCTCTGAAAAACTAACTCATGACTGTAATGTTTTTTTATGCAAAATCTCATAGAGATTTTCTATCAATAATAGCCTACACCACAACACATTGAGGATGAATTTTTGTAGTTATAACAATGTATATGCCTATTCTGCATCTAGAGTTAAATGGGTATTGATAGTTACGTAGTACTCTAAAGAAGGAAAAAAAGTTTTTTTGAAAAGGTCTCACCTGCAAACATGTGGGCGTTCTCCTGTATGTAAACGTTGGTGGTATGTTAGTGCTGGTTTTTGTGTAAACCTCTTCTTACATTCTTCACACTGATATGGTTTAACTCCTGTATGTGTACGCATGTGAAGACTTAGGGACAGTTTGTTTGACAGAAACTTGTTGCATACTGAACATTGATAACTGTCAGAGCAAATTATATTTTTCTGATCCTCTGTATTCGATCCTTCTTTCTTGATTCTGTTCCATTCGTCATTAGTATGACTCTTGCTGTGGTTCAAAAGTCCAGTCACTGTAGGAAATGTTGCCTTGCACACTTTGCATGAAATAATTTTCTCAGCTGTGTGAGTCTTATAATGCTTGGTAAGACTGGTCTTTCGTATGAATCCCACAAAACAAATTCCACATTGATATGGTCTGCCACCTTGATGGGCAGTTTCATGCTGATTGAGCCCCTGTTGAGTCATAAATCTTTTAGGACACTGTGAGCAAGCAAACACCCTTTCTGTGTTATGTTTCTTTAAGTGTTCCTTCAGAGGCTGTCTTGTGTCAAATTGCTCATTACATATTTCACATTTTGAGGACTGCATTTTGACTGAGTTATCTTTAAGGGCGCAATTATGCTGGCGCAGAGTGTTTTTCGAATGAAAGCTTTTCCCACAACTCGTACAGCACCAAGGTTTAGTTTGTGGATGCTCGTTAGCCATATGTGTTTCCAAACTGCAACCATGGATGAAACGTTTGCTGCAAATCAAGCATGAGTATCTTTTCATTCCTTTTTCTATTGTTTGATGAATTTGTAAGGAGTATTTTTGTGAAAACTGTTTGCCACATTCTTCACATGTGAATACTTCACCATTTTTGTGTATTTGTTTGTGTACAGTCAATTTGAATATATCTTTAAATTTCTTCTTACATTCCTTACAACTGAAACTCACATTTCTGGCTAGTTTTCTGTTTTTCTTTGCAAGTATCCCAGATGATTGATCTTTCTGAGAAAATACTTTGTGGCCGTGAGATCCACAAGCAATTGGAGTACAAACAGGAGTTTTACTACTTTGCACCATTTTCTGCACAGCCTCCATTAATTTTTGATTCATTCCATTGTCCCCCAATGTTTTACGGAGTTTTGATTTTAGTTCTTGAGATCCAGTGGTATCAAGAGATTTATCTTTGCCAGATGTTATAACACAAAATTCAGCCACTGCTGCTACTTTCAAATTGTCCAAATCAGAAACAGTCTCTTCAGTGCCAACATCTTTCTACAAGAAAGAAAACATGTATTACAACACATTCATGTTTTTGGTATTATGATTGAAATGTTCATTCACTGATAATAATTATATGGAAGCATATTATTTAATATTCTGTTTTAATATGTCTATAATAACTCTAATGAAAACATTTGACAATGCTAATGAGATTTATAATAATTAAAAATATTAGTTTCCATAATTGAAGTAGTAAAATTATTGCTTGTGTAAAATGTTTGTAGATGTTACAACCAAAGTTGTTTTCAATAATTAAAGTTGATCTGAAAATCCCGTTTGTCTAACTGAAATATTAAACAAAAACAAATATACATCTTCACAACTTTTTTTAAAAATGAATTGTAAATGACCGTTCATCTTCCAATATTTTCTTTCAAAATTAGATCCTTCATTAACTAAACGTTCATGTTTCTGACTAATTGCCCCCTGTTTATGACTCCATGAATCATTAATTTTGTTTTGTTTGTGTGTGTGTGTGTGTGAAAAAAGCACATGACTATTCCAAACATTTGATGAAAAGTTGCATCAAATGTTCATGTTAAACTGACACTAAAAATGAGATACACTGGAAAGTAGTAAAAAATCATTTAATAATTCTTTTCATAAAACAAACAACACATTTTAAATTTGCTCCAACACCACAAGATTGGGTTTTTCTCTGGATGAGATGTAAAGACGTGCCTGAAATGAAGATTCTTCTACCTTCAAATCTGATCTTGATTCTGGTGAAGACTGATCTTCTGACTGGTTCTGCGATTCTCCCAGCTTCTTCTCTTTCAAATATTGCAAGGCTTTGGCAACCTGTGCTGACATGGGCAATTGTACTCCATTTGAAGTTACTAGTTTCATTACAACAACCTTCTTCTTCACTACAGAGGTTTCTTGGGCCTGATAGAGGAAGTTTAACCCACAGTGTACAATACGTGTGTGACAACTCGTAATTACAGGGAAACTTATGTATGCCATATGACAGAAGTAGTTCATTAAATGTGAGGTTTGGCAAAGGATAGAAAAACATTACTGAAAGCAATTATTGGGATCATCTGAAATCAATTAAAATATAAAGTCTACTCCAAATCTCAATTATTAGGTAAGTAATACATTCCATGCAGCAAAAAATGGACAAGAAATAATGCACTTTTAAATCCATGATTTTAATTTCATTGACCATTTCGAATGGAATATAGTATTTCATGCAATAAAAAAAACTTCTTTCACAAAATTGTATCTCATATATGTTGGAAATTGATGAAAAACAAGACCACTCTTTTAACCAAATGTGTTTTGAATTAGTACCAAGTATTCATGTATCAAAAGTGCAAATGCTTTTGTAACATTTGCATCACTACACTTTTGTAACATCTTTGTTCATTTCTCATGAGCATCCAGCAAGTAACTATTATGTCTAATAGGAGAAATGAAAAGAGACTCAAAATATTTACTATACTTTTGAAGCAAATTCCAATTTTACTCCTAATAAACATACTCAAAATTAAAAATGAACATATTTCATGCCCACACAATGCCACAGAACCATATTTATTAGTGCCTAAAAGAGCATATTTCACCATTACAACCTAAAAATGCTTATTCAAGCACTTGTAAAAGTCTTAAAATGCCTGTTTTAATGCCCCCCTTTTAATTGAAGCCTTGGAGAATAAACTTTAACACATTCTGATCACAATGTCTTACTGAAGTAAAATATGTTAATAGATATTTTAATTAAATTTCAGCTCTGGATCAAAAAAGAAACAGATAATTAATAATATTTTTACATGGCGAATCCTTATGACAGGAGACCGAACTTAGGCAAAATACCTTGTTTCAATCATATCAGTTAGCTACATTTTTAAAACTAACAAAATCTTTGAGAAACCAATAGTAATTTTCTAGTTTTTTGAAAATGTCTATTTTTAAAAATTGCCTATTTTTGCCAAAATTTGTTGATTGCCATTCTTGGACATTTAAAAAAATATGAATTAGTTTATTTTGAAAGAGCAGTCTCATAAACATTGGAATTGAAATATTTTCTCACATTTTAAGTAAAAAAAAAAAGAACAGCTTTCTCACATTTCTTCCTGTTAAAATACTCCCAACATCTCACAGTCAGCGATGGGAAATAAAATTACGAAATAATGTTTCTCTGACAGCTAATATGAAATCCAAAATTAAGACTGCATCTTGATAAAAGTGTCTGACCATGAAATGCCGTTGATGTCATTTTTTGGAAAAATAGACTAAAAAATTCTTACCAAGTGAATCAACTATGAGCAAATGTGACCTCAGCCAGTGTTGCAATGCAAGGATAAGGAAAATTCAAGATGAAACTAAAAATGGATACCTCAAAAACTTTGTGATTGAAGTGAAAATTTGGAAAAAAAATTATAAAGAATTGACTGAATTTCAAAATACTTGTCTTTTAATGGTAAAGCAATCCAATCACCAATTGCAAACTCTGTCAATTGCAGTGGCCTAGAAAATCCCTATTGTACCACCAATTTCTTGAGCTTTGGCAATGCTTTAAAGATCAATGTCACTCAGTACATATTAGTTGGATTATTATTGAATTATAGTTTGAAACTTAACATCTGTGATCCATGTTCACTTGTATATAGAATTTGAACACAAAATAATGTGTCCTAGAAGGTAGAAATCCTGTGAAAAGAACTGGATCTTTACCACTTAATTCAACCTGATTTTCTACACACCAAGCGAGGACCCATGCAACATCTGTGACATTTTGTCTGCATTGCTTAGGTCAGCTGGCACTCATGACGAGAGAACTAATCTATTATTTTAATGCACATCATCTTTAATTTTGTGCACAAAATTAAAGATGACCTGCAGAAGAAATTACCAATGCCTCACATTCAAATAGGAGGAGTATATTATCTACACCAGCTTTGGACTCTGGACAGTTGATACGCTCTAGAGATATGAAAGGAACTGATAGAAGGCGGCACAAGAAAAAATTAATTGGTGGCAGAAGGAAACAAAATGGAAAGAGCTACCTTTTGGAAACTAAGTGTACTGTCAAAGTTACTCATGAAGCTCTAGCTTTAGCTTTTTCTTTAGAAAAATACATCAGATGAAAAAATGACAATTTCAAGGATGTGTTGAGCAACGTTAGGCAAGAAGTTAGATGTGTTGGGCAAGAAAGGCTGTTCTTTGATGAAGTATGGAGACTTGTAATATGGAGAATAATGATCAAGAAGAGGAAATTAACAACAATAATAGAGGAGTATGTTTAATAGCCCTGACCAAATTTATTCTGAAACAAGATGGGAAGTTATGTCCAATATGCCATGAGAACATAGATCGGAGAAACATTGAAATATATTCCATCCATCACTTCTTCAGCAATATCCTATTTCTGCAGAGATGAGCCATTGAAGAAGGCAATAACTCAATAGGTTCAAGAAGAGATAGTAAAGGAGAAAGGGACTGAGACGAAAATAAAGTTCCATTTCTTCTGTTCATCACCTTATAGGCCAATATTAGATAAGCAATGTAGTAGCAAAAGCAGAATTTGAGAGAATTTAGTGTAAGCAACTTTTGTTCTGCAGAAATAATGCTTGTAAAGTTTATTTTCTTTCTTTAATAAGATTAAATGAAATAAAATAAAATTTCACTACTCTCCCCCCCCCTCACTTTTTGATTCATTTGAAATAAAATAAAATCATCTAATTTTTATTATGACCCATTTCATTTTTTTGCTGAATGTCTTCAATCAACATGAAGAAAGGGGTCAGCATTTAGTGAAATTGTTGAATCTTGTGGGTGATTCTGTACATTGTCTACAGAAAGTGCCAAAGGAAAAAAAAAAAGAGATAATTGGTAACAGAAAAATGTAAGATAGTTTTTCCAAATTTCTGATTAAGAAACACTTAAAAGATACTTCAAAAATTCTAGAGGGTGACAATTTTGTTGTTGCAGAAATGGATCATTCAGGCTTGTTGTTGCAGTTGTTGCAGATCATTGTGATGTTTAAGATTTGTTCCAATAACCTCTGTTGATGCTGAGAAATCTCTCTCAATTAAAAGGAGTTTTGTCTGATAGATGCCCCAAATAAACCACAGAAAATTTAATTATTAAAGAGAATGGATTTTGTTACTACTTTTTTAGCATGTTTTAGCAGTTGTAAGTGCCCTTTTGCCTACCAATTTCAGAGATTTATAGTAATTAAAGTTCCAGTCTCTCTTGGGAATGTAGTTCTAATTAATTGTTTGCTGGCCTTTCAGAAAATGCATTACCATCTTCAGAACTTACAACAACAATCAATGCTTTAGCTCCAGTTTTTATTTGTTGTTTTATGGCTTGATGATGAATATAAGTTTTCCATAATATCAGCAAACAAAGAATTCTAACTACATTCCATTATCCAAGCCCCATGAGCTAGTCATTTCTTCCATTACTCTAAAATAAAAATATGCACCTGATACCTATTGAAATATTATAATGTAGTAGGTATAAAATGATTCTGAGTGGAAGAAAGTCATAGCAGTTTTAGCAATTCTATTTCTATTTTTGTGTTATATATAATGCGGATGTTTTAGGAATATAAATTTTGAATTACATGAAAAAGTTATTTTCATGTTACTTTTTACTGCCTATTTAAAAAATAATGCAGACAACTTTGACTTTCTAAGAACCTCTTTTAAGCGCTTAAAACAAGACAATTTAGATCCTAACTGTCCAAAATTTCATCATTACTCGTTTTTGGATCATTCACCTTTTGGTGGTTGTAGATACATATATGAGCTTATCAGAAGCCATATTGATTAGCTGTACACTTATTGAAAGTAAGAAAATGAAGGGTAAAGTTCACAGTTTGTAGAAAATTCAGGTTTATTGATTCCCAAAAAATGAATGTTTTGTAATGCTATGACATTGGAATATTTAATTTCAATATATGTATTGTAATTAAAATATTAATTAGGAATATTTCTAAGGAAAAATTACATTTTTGGAATCAACTAAAAACATTTTACTTGATCAACTTATCCACTGACAACTTTTCAGATTTGTTCCTAAGCAAGTTGTCATCATTGTAAACAATATCTTTATCATGTTTATTATTCGTTTCACTCTCAACTACTGATATTTTTCATTAGTTGATGAGTTCATTTTTGTATTACCACTCCACAAAGCTTTTATTGTGATGCGCTGAAGGAACTCAAACTCATCATATCCTATCATTATTGAGACTTCTTTGCTTTAGACACTGGATGGGGAGATGTGTGTACAAACGACAGCATTCTGATTGATGATATTCAATTTTGGCAGTTCGCCTACTTTTTTTCTTAATGTCTAACTTGCAAAATGGCAATTACTAAGAAAATGTTGTCTTGATCTGGTTTAAATAAAGCTTCAATATTTCATGACTAATCCAGTGCATTTACACCCTGTTTACTTTGATGCCAACAAGTGCCTATACTTATTATTAACAGCTTGAACTTACACTTGAACTTATTATTAACAGCTTTAATATACAGAAATAAAGTCACAACTATTGTGCAAAAATGTCTCAATAATGGTGGAGAAAAAATAAGTGATGTTGGGTACACTTCCTTCTGAAATGTTAAATAGAGATAATTTAAATCGAGTTTGTTACACTGACCTCTAAAAATAAATAAAAATAATTCTGATTTTTAAAAACATCTTTTGATGTACAGGGTTAATAACAAATTATGGAGATAATCATATTGACAGTTGAAAGCAAAAGCTTCGGTGAACTTGCAGATTGTATTAGTAGCAAACTTGAAAAAATGTATTTAATCATTTTGGCTTCTGACAGGCGCATATAACCCTCCTAAATATTTGGTGAATTCTAATAAATCAATATTAGTTAAAATATATCCTCAGTCTTACACTATCTCATAAAGGAAATATTGAATCAAAAACTAATACCATAAAATATGCAAATATTAGTAATTAAAAAGGAAGATAAAGATTTATAATTTGCAAAGTCTATTACACTGGAAAATGTTTCAAGCTGTATTTAAAATTCAGTATTGACTTTCACTTCTGTACCTTCGTGTATTTTATAGTTCTGAAATATTTAATAAAATAGAGAGGAAAATATTAATTCAATCAATTTCTATGTGTCTTAAATTAATAGATTATTTTTATTAGAGTTGAACCCAAGGAAAATAGTAATGCAAATGAAAATAATGTTTAAAACAGTGTGTATTTAACATTCAGTATAAAATCCATTGTGAAAAAGAAACATCTTTCTTCATAACATCAATTCACAGTCATCTTGTGTATCTCCCTACAAGAGTTAATTTACAATTTCCATTTAAATAAATTACAATTTATTTATAACTACTGCAAATTTAACACTATCTATTAATATCTTTTCAATAATTTATGGGAAATTATGATTCTAATTGAAATAAGACATAACAAGATTGAAAATAAATTAACACATTAAAATGTGGAGGACATTAGAATAATGTTGAAAGGGTTATGAAATGAAAATGAGGCAATTTTTTTATAAATATTATACACAGATTTCATATGGTACTATTTCCCTAATAAAACTGCAGCAGTGTACAGACTTGTTAGTCCTCCTGATGCTAAAACAGAAAAGAAGACACGAAATAGGTCACCTGAATATCTCAACAGGAGATGTATGAAAATAGAAAGTGATTAAAACATGAATGCACGTTTCTAGGTTCCTGTGCTTATTAAAAGGATGATTTACATGCAGATTTGAATTTAATAAAGATTTTAAGATATACATGATCAGAAAAGAAGTATACACCCCAAGATGACTGTGGTACAACATAAATTGAACATTTTTGTCATAAGACCCTTCAATAAAATATAATACAAAACAAACAAGTCCTGAAAGAAAATTCCGCTTACACTGTATGATAAATAAGACATCTTAAGGATGCTGATAACTGCTAATGATTTAGGTGCTGATAATATTGGGCAAAAAGTTGGAAAAATATCTACCAATGTCATCAGAAGCTTTAATGTTATAATGTGATTTTACATACCTCTGAATTGTTATGAGCCTCCATGTATTTGAACTTCGAATCAGAATCTAAACATGATATTATTAGATCATGAGTTACATTGAGTTTCTCTACACATACTGGACACAATTGTAAAGGAAGTTTATCACTTCTTTTCACCTATTAAAAGACACATCGTGTTTATTTTATATTTTGGTTTAACACTTAATAACAGAACTGAACAACCAACAAATATTTTCAAATACATAGTAAAATTATTTTGGAGTCAAATTCAATTTGAAAATAAATGAAGGATATTTGGAAAATCCAGATCTTAAAAAGTAAAATGAACTTTTACAAGTAAAAAAATAACTATAATTCAAAAATCAGTAATAAACATCATCCATCAGTAATAAAAACATTTTTCAGAAGTTGATTGTATATACAATAAATTGACTCGGCTTTGTCAAATATTTGACAACTCTTATATGTAAATTTAAACAAATATTGAAAGAAAATGTGCTTTTATTTTCATATAAATATAATTCACATGATTTAAAATAATTTCAATCATGAAATATCAGGAAGAGGATATTACAAAATCATCTACCAAGTTCTGTTTTGTAGAAAGGTCATTGATTAAAGTATTGATAATTTAAATTATATAATTTGTGAGGTAAGTGTTATTTAACAAATATAAAATTAAAGTTAGTCACAATATTTATACCTGTGTTATATTGATTACATGAAACGTAAGCTGAGTAATTAAATTGTATGAATTTGAAAACATGCAATTAAAAAATTAACAAAGTTAGTTACTCTTATAATTGCATATGCCTCCATGGCATATGCATGGAATATAGTTTTTAAAAAGAGAAAAGATTTAAGAATGCTAGAGAAAATAATTGTAAAAAGTCAAAAGAAAAAATCATTGATAAAGAGAAGAGAAAGAAAATAAATTATGAAGTTTCTCTTACAGACTGGAGCAGGAGGGCCACCAACTTTGAGAAATAAAAATTACCTTTTCCTGACGAAGTTTATTTTTTCCTCAAATTATATTCCAATATAGACATAGAATTTGCTTCAAGAAACAGAGGGTATGCGTTTTGATTTTGGAATATGAATTGTATTTATAAATTGAAATAATGACTTTTTCTAATAGAGGAAAAAAGAAAAGAAAAGAAAAAAAAAAGAAAGAAAGAAAAAAAAGAAAAGAAAGAAAGGAAAAAAAAGAGGAAAAGGTGATTATTGAAGAAAAGAAATTTGGGGG
Source organism: Teleogryllus occipitalis (assembly GCA_011170035.1). Classification (NCBI taxonomy): domain Eukaryota; kingdom Metazoa; phylum Arthropoda; class Insecta; order Orthoptera; family Gryllidae; genus Teleogryllus; species Teleogryllus occipitalis. The sequence goes on from BLKR01009671.1 coordinate 61,840, forward strand.
TCAATCAAATATACTCATTATTTAAATCTGTATTAATGCTCATTAATCATATGTTTATTAAATATGGTTATTATTTGATTTAATCTTTAATTAAAAATAATAAAAAAAGTTTTAATTAACAGAAATGTGGAGAGGCGCTTTTGATTTCCCTGACAATAACTGATAAATTCCCCCTCCTCTTTTGCTAGTTCCTGACTCCTGTTGCCGGGCAGCCACCTTGCAGAATAATTCAAAATAACTTACTGTAATTGGAAGATAATTGTTGATTTTTTCCTCCAGCTGCATTTCCATCCCAGTTTCGTCATATATTGAAATCATTGACTCATAAGCACAAGCACAGATACGGCAATAACCTATTAGGCAAGAGCCACTATCTTTATCTGCTAAACACTCTGATTCTGGCTCATCATCAACTTCTTCTACTAGATCAACAAGCTCAGGAAGAGCTTTCTCGACCTGCTTAAATTGAGACTCATACTCAGATACATCTTTCTCAATGTCTTGCTGAGTCTCTTGTGAATCAGATTCCATTGACTCCATCTATAGAACCAAAAAATATCATCAGTTCTCAACATAAATGAAATCTCAAGATGTTACCATCTTGTCATAAAAAAGATTATGATTTTTTTTATGGATGTGTGTTAGGGAGTAATGACCCCTATGTCTTGTGTCCACCACAGATCCCTGTTGGGTGGAGGGGGAGGGGGAACAGGGGTAATGCCTACCCTTCAAATGCTGGGACCTGGGTTCTATCCCAAACATGCAATGGACAAATTGAGCTCTTGGCAGATTTTCATGGAGTTTCTTCTGTTCCCCTCTGTCCTTGATTTCATTGTTTCAATATTCACTTTGTCATCATTACTGTTATTATCTACTCATTAGAAGAACTGAATGAACTAAAACACTCATGAACCTGAATGACTTGCTGCTAGAGGGCTCCAAACACCAATTTAAAAAACACTTTGCATGTGTCCATTTTCTGAGTGAACACTGACTTGCAGTTGAAAGACTTTTAAGCCCCAACATTTTCTTTTTTTTTTTAAACAAAACAAAACAAACAAACAAACAAACAAAAAGTTGGACCTTTATGAACATTCTACACCTTGTAACTTTGCAAATCATTGTTTTTGTGTGGATCACATCTATTTCTACTTACTTGCATACTACTGTGCAGAATAGAGAAAGTTATATAATGCTGCAGTGATAAACAGCAATTTTTCGACAGAAAAACTTGTTTTGTGGGCCCCTGATATCGATAAAATGAATTTTCCTTGCTCCTGTATGTAGTTATCAAAGTATGTACTGTATGTAGGTATCAAAGTTACTTACTTTGATTCACTGTTTAGTCAGAATCTATATTTTTTGTTTCCTTGAAATTGAAAAACCAATTTCAGGCGAAACATCCATATCTTTGAGCAATGCTAACAGCAAAACTATAGACAAGATTTTCACTGAAACTTATTCCTCTATCGATCTGACTGATGTCGCGCACCTTGAATTTAAAACACATATTTTTTAACGATACCCTTAACGATTCAGTAACAAGAACATTGACCAGGAATAGTCACAGTATTGTTAAAAATAGTTCACTTTCACATTTCAGAAAAAAGTTTTTTATCTGTTCCATTTTTAAAAGCATTCTTTGCTATATTCGAAAAATATGGAGCTGTTTTTTAGACTATCAAAAATGTCGTTAGGGCTTCATGAGTGTATCTCACAAAACTAATATACCCTTTTCAAATTCAAGGGCTTGCGACATCTGGCGGATCAATAAGGGAATATCAAATTTGAGGAATTGCTTATGTACAGTTTTGGGGCTAGTATGGTTGGCAGACGGGCCGACTGACGTTTTGCCGCAAATCCAATTTTTGGTATCAAAGACTCACAAAACGAAAATTCTGATATGTACTATGTATTCGACAATAATTTCCTGCATATAAGAGCAAGAGAAATCCACATTTTAAGTGTCAGGGACCCACAAAACAAATTTCTCATCACAGCTTAACAATACATTCTCTATACTACCTAGTAGTATAAGAGAAATTGATTGATTTTTTTTTGTTTCCGGGCGTGTCAACTGGTTTGGTCATTAGTCCCGTTAGTGTAGTGCATGTTTTTTCCTCGGGTGGTGGCGGTGGTCTTCCCCCGCTGGATGGCGAGATCCGGCCCCGACCTACCGTCGGCTAGCGGGGTTTCCCCCTGACCAGGACTCTCCCACCAGCGGGGCACCGCCGCAGCCGAGACAAGCTCTAAGCTCCCGACCGGTCTCCCGGAATATGTGGTAGTGTAGTGCATGCTAGCGGAAGTGTGTGTGTGTAAGGGGAGAGGATAGAAACAAGGAAGAGGAAGGAAAAATCGCGCGCGGTCCGTGCCCGCTTGGTAGGGTACTGCTCCGGCATTCGCCTGGTGTTGATCGGAGAAACCACGGAAAACTACCGATCAGAGCAGCCGGCCGGTAGAATTCTCCTCTAGACAGCGACTGAATTCGACCTAGCTGAAAAGCTAGTGTCGAAAATCCTGCCGTCGTCAGGACTCGAACCTAGGATCTGCCGGCCAGAGGCGCTGCAGTGACATCAGTTGATGCTCCCTGTTACAAGAGTTAAAACCAGGGCTCTAAAGGGATCCGAAATCACGATCTCTCTGTTTCCGTGTTTTCAAGACGGAATTGCATTGCAGTGTGTTCAATCCCGGTTGCATGCGCGCTTGGATGTTGGGCTCGTCCATGGCGAATCTAAGAAATGTCATCGGCGTCAAGGAGGAGGGATTGTGGGGGGAAAAGTCAAATTTCAAATGTTGAACTTTTCTTTAGCATGGTCGCTCAGCTTTATTCCTTTCTTGCTATAATTTTTATGTGGTTGTAATCTGAACATAAAGAGTATAAAAATGAGCTTATATTTTTTGTTTCACGATAACATAGGAACCAGTTGAGAGATGGCTCTCCACTTTGGACCCAACACTCTTGAGAAACTGAGAAAAAAATAGTGGGATCGGGCAACACACCGAAACTTTTCCTCCTCTCAGTGTTATTATTCAACTATGCCTGTAAAGTAAAAACTTTCTCGCTACGGAAAGAAAGTAATATGCGCGAAAAAACGGCGAATTTTCATCAGAAAAACTCTCATTTGCAGGGTCCTGGTAACGAAAAAGTGGATAAATTCAATTGCTAAATTTAGAAAATGACAGCGAAAATGATAACCTTGATACCGAAAAATCGTATGACGGTTTTGGCATCGTATGACAAAACTGTCAAACAAAAACGTCTGTCTGTCCGTCCGTCTGTGAACAACGCTAGCGGTTAAACCGTTCAGCCGATTTTCTCCAAAAATTATATTCCACAATTAATTTGGCTGAGTCACGGCCTCTTGAATTTGAAACCGGTATTTTAATTTTGGGGGATACTTTACATGAATCCCCTGGGACATTTCCAAATTTTCAAAATAATGGCTCCCTAGTTTTTTATTAAATTTTGTTGTTGGATAGTGTGTAGGACGTTTAAGAGAATGTGCAGGTCTCATGTTCGTTGAAAATTCTGATTTTTTGAAAACTCAGTGGCGGCTCGTGGGTATTCGCACGTTCGCATGTGCACACCCAAATAACCGCGGTGTAATGTTTCTTAAACATTTCTTAACAAGACCTCTCAGAGCGTTTCTGAAGCATGGTATTTCAAAACACGCGTCGTTCGGAAGCTGGGGTTGACAGTCCGCCGCCAATGCCCTTCGTGACAGCAGGCTAGAGCACACTCGGGAAATGCGAGCGAGCAGCCCGGGTCGGGGGCTTCCGCGGGGCTGGAGGGGAAAGAGGGGGAACATGGTGGCTTATGGGCGGTTGGAGCACACTCCGGACCGTGCGGATATTACTGCGCAGGCGCGACCTCTGGAAGTGCCTTGACATGTCGTGAAGATATAACACTCGGCTAGCACAAGTTTTTAAGAGAAGTAAGTGTGGCATTGATGGAAGAAAGTGTGAGATATCTCTCCACTTAGATGAGCTCTCACCCCTCTCAAAGCAATTCTTCGGTAGCGCGCGAAACGCAAACGCATTGCTATGCCGTGTTGCATTCATAAGTATTGTGTTAATCGAATGTTATTTGCACATTTTAAAGGGAGTTGCAATTACAAATCCATTCCTAAGCACGTGAAAACCAAAATGTATTGTGTAAACGTATGTAGGAGGCTACTTTTAATGCGTTGTGAAAAACCGAAGTAAGAGTGTTCGTTTTTCGGTGAAGTGTGTTTGTACAACTGACAATGAATAGCGTCGAAAATATTAAAATAACATCAATGGAAAAGGCACAGACAAAATTACCGAAAAGAAACAACATTTACTGAAGCGACACAGACTTTGTGTTTCGTCAGTCAGTGTAGACGGCAAATTATCCAGATTTTTGAGAAACATGTATTTTTCAGCTTAAATTTGTACAGCGAGTATATGGAAAATACTCCATAGCAAAAGTGCGAGAAAAAAAGTTTCGAATCAATGTGTTTCTTGACACCCTTTGAAAACGTTCTGGAAGTGCCGAATCATGCGGTAACACGACACAAGTAGTAAATATTTCGCAGGGGTCCTTGCCGAGCGATGTCGAAACGAATGTTTTGAAAAGAAATGTGGTCAACCCTCGTTGGTGATAAAAGGAACTATTCAACATGTTATCAAACTTCATAAGATGCCTTGTTTCTAATTGTCATTAATTAATGTTAATGAATATATGTGTATGCTTGTAATGTATGCCTGTATGTATGGGCGTGTGTGTGTGTGTGTGTGTGAGAGAGAGAGAGAGAGAGAGAGAGGGAGGAAGGGAGGGAGAGAGAAGAGAGGCGTTGCACACCCTAATAGTATGACCACGAGCCGCCACTGTGAAAACTGCAAAAGCTCAAAATATTTTCGAAGTCTTTCTACAACTAAAATATTAAAGATAGATTTTTCCCTTTATGAAATCCGTTCCTTAAAGATAGAGATTTTTCCCTTTATGAAATCCGTTCCTTGAAGATAGATTTTGAAGTAAGGTACTGTATAATTTTTCGAAAATGTGAGTACTTTTCGCGTAAGTTTGCATGAAAGTACGTGCTGTTTTAGCCCCACTCGTTTCTAAGTGCATGGCATTGTTTAAGGGTCTATACTTGAGGGATAAATTACAGTGGGAAATAAACCTATCTTTAATTGTGGAGATATAGAACAGATTCTAAAATATATTTAAACTTGTGCAATCTTCGAAATTTCTGGTTTTAAAGAAAATTGGAACTATACCATAATTATATATTCTTTCGCGAGAAAAAATGAAAAAAATTGCGTCCGTTTTTCAGAAAATTTTGAAAATGTCACAGCGATATCGTGTGTAGAACTCACCAAAAAGAAACTATCTTAATTAACTCCGGAACGGCCCAACCGATTCTTACTCCTAGCGTATTTATCAAGTTTCAGCTCAAAAGCTTTTAATCAGACAAATTAGTGCCTGTAACTACTACCATTCATCCATCCAGATAAACCTATTTTTGGTTACAAAATTACGTACATCTCCTCGACATCTGCACCAATCTCTACTGTCATTGAAAAGCTACTAATAATCTTAAACAGGACCGGATTTATCTACAAGTAAAACAAGATGCATGGGGCCCCGCACTTCGGAATAATATATATGACACATTTTTGTGTCTGTAAAATAATTGTTACTCAAACAGTTCTTTGTACTAAATTATATTTAAAATTTCAAAGTTGTTTTTTGAAATATTTCATATGTGTTAAAATAGCTTAACTATATTTACTATATTTTATTTCGTTATTTGCAAACTGCAAATGTTCCCTGCTCAAATCAGGGTGGCCACTCATTTCCTGGAACTAAATTCCCTGACTTTTCCCGTTTTTCCAGAGCATGTTTTAAAAAGTTTCGTCGATATTTGTAGTTTTTACACTATTTTAAAACAATATTAAAGTAAGCCTGATACTATAATGTCACCTCTCTGATTTCAATGTATAAAGTACAAATTAAAAAATTACTCAAATAAAAATCGAGTATTTTTTGCTGGGCTAGTTTTTTTTGGAAATAATATATTGTTATCTAACGTACTCAACATTTCTTTGGCTTCCAACGATTATTCTACAAACTCCCTGACTTTTCCAAAGCAATGAAATTCTCTGATTTTTTCCGGTTTTCGGTGTTTTCCAAAAAGGAGCCACCGTGTCAGATTGTCAGTGATGGGACGTTTTACAAAATTTTTAAAAAAATGTAAAATGTACGGAATATATGTAAAGTTTTATATAAAAATATTAATTTTCATTTGCATTAGTACAGAAAGTACTTGTATTAAGATGTTTTTTATTTAATTCAAATGGAGCTATTTTTACGCTGGGGGGGGGGGAGGCAACACAATTTTGTGCCTGGGGGCCCCGCAGCACTTAAATCCAGCCCTGATCCTAATTCTGTAGCGTGTGCGTAGTTACAGATTACGAAAAGTAAATACGGATTTTACATTAAAAAATTCGAGGTGGTATTACTAAGTGCTTCTAATACTTTTCCTTCCCAAGAAAAAGTGATGAAGGAGAGGGGCGATCCCAAAATATTACTAGAAATTATGCATCTGACAATGCTTCTAAGCGGAATTGTTGCGTGGTGACATGGGGCGGGCGGAGCAGAGAGATAACGCACAGCAAATCACGTAATGAACGGAAACGCTATGTGCAGGCGCACTCAGGGTTGGCGAAAATACTTTAAATTTAATGTTTAAATACTTCGCAAGTGTTTAGTTTGTAAATAAGTATTTAAATACATACTCAAAATACATTAGGTTTTGATTTGCTAAATACATACGTATTTAAAATACTTCAAATACTCAAAATACAATAATTTTGCATTATAATATTTTCATTGCAACGATACCCTGTTACAATAAATTACTAATTGACAGTCAAATTTCTGAACAATAACGAAAAACTTTCAAATATAAAACTCACTTCTATTTTCACAAAACCACTTCCAAGTATAAAATATCAAAAATATGTCTAACTGAAATAAACGAAGTTTCCTTTTAAAACGACTGGTTTTTCAAACAAATCATCAATGGGCCCCTAGTTGTCGAATGTATAATAAAACCGCAAAATAAAACAGTTGTTGAACTAGCGGTGATGAACATATAGTAGTATTATAAGGAATAAACTTTTTTTACTGTTGGATAATTGTCCAGCATTTTTAGTGATTAGGATTTATCATTTAAAAATAAAAAGAATTCAAGTTCAACAACTGAAAGGTGCTTTTATTTTTGTTTCACTGAACTCCATTCACTAGCAGAATCAAAAAAAAATGATATTATCCTTGTCATCTTCTTCATCTGTATTTAAAGTATTTGTTTTTTAAATAATATATTTTATGTATTTGTAAATACATCTCTAAAAAGCTCAAAAATACAGTTCTTCGAATACAAAATGTATTTGAAATACAAGTATTTAAATACTGCCCAACTCTGGGCGCACTGCATATACCGCTTTGTTAATACCTCACAGCGTCTCACGACTGACTTATAAAAAGTACGCGCACGAAAAATATAAGAGGATTCGACTGACAACTTTGTTTGCGTACACAACTGCTAACTTCGCAGTCAAAAATGAAAATGAGGGAAGTGTTTATTAAATCACCGCTGCAAGAATAAAAATGTTATCGAAGAAACCGTAATTAACTAATATTCATTTTAAGTACCTGAACATGTTTGAGTCAGCGGAAGGAATAAAAGCGGTGGCTCTACAGACCTGCAACCGCGTCAGAAATCCTCTCTGGGGCACATGTGTTTCCACTGTAAATTTTGTATCGGACAGATCCCAGGTTGAAGGTTAAACTTTACTGATTTTGATGAAGCTCTTCTTACTTTTGTAATAAAAAAATCAGGATTGACTTGGGTCAGAAGAGTGTGGATTTTTCTCCAAACAATTTTCCCAAGTCCTTTCTGAGATTAATTTTTTATGCGAAGTTACACGTTTTGATTTCAAAGATTTTATTCACAGCTTGTTCCTAAGTGTTGCACATATTTAATTAATTTGCATAATATTTCATTAAAAGAGTAGTAGTAAGTTTTGTGTTTTCTGGGGGATTAGTTTAATAAAATACAATCAACTCGAATAAAATAAAAATGATTGAAATCCAACAAAATATTATTCTAAAAGGTATTGCTCTGTCGCTGCATGTTCTTTATATGGTAACTCGTATTCACTTCCCACGGGAATGGTACATGCGGTAACAAATTTCATTAAAATTGGTTTCAGTTTCGAAGTATTTCAAAAGAAAATTAAGGACTATGAAAATCTCAAATTAACCACCCATTCTTTTAAAACTAAACTGTGTTACATATTTTAAGCAATGCACTGTCGTATCATTAGAAATATCATAGAAAAAAATATCCAAAGGTGACATTATACTTTTCTCCGTCACATAGAGTTTATACTGTTTCGACGATACACAAAAATGGAAGTACAATTTTGCACCCCGCGGTTGGAGTAAATGTAACCTCGTAAATTATGAAAATTGTGGTAATACTTAAAATATAGATGGATATTGTAAATGTCCAACAAGAACCAAAATATAACATTGTAATTCTAGTGGGTTGTATTAACAAACATTTGAATTGAATGATGGCTACACCTACGCCATTAATTCAAAAGGCGATATGTAATTAAAGATATATATTATTATTGTTAGGGTGAAGTTAAAATATGTACTTGCTTTGATTCAGAATAGACGTCAGCAGGATTTCCATAGAATGTCAAATAAAGACGAAATATTCTCTTTGAATCGCCAAAGATTCCTCATTCAAACACACGCAAGGAGAAAACGACACAACCGCACGGAGTACAAAAATGAAACATCTGTTATCTAACAAACAATTCTAGTGAATCGAATTTGAAATTCTTACGACTTCAAATGTTTACATACAGTGTTACCAAAACAATCATCGATTAACATGGGTATGCGCACGGCCACCTTCAGTTTAATGCGTCTCGTATTTCGAACGTCTTGTGACGTAGAACATTTATAGGCTGTAAGTTCTATGAGAAAACAGAGTTAAAATCAAATATTTTTCAAAAATATTGAACTTAAATAGATGTTCCATTTCGAAACCATTTACAGGGACTACAATACTCAAGTGCATCATTGGAAAAGTTACGTATGAAATATGTAAGTTTTATTTGTGACTGAATGCGCAACTGATGACTACATATTTCATTACATATTTGCCAGTTTAAAATAGACATTTTATAAAGTAAAAGTACGATAACAGAGTTATGATTAGTGAACTAAGTTGTTCAACATAGTAGTGCGAACGAGTTATCAACTGTGCAATCGCGGCACTTCACTCTAGAGGTTTCTTGCTAAATTGCAGCGTCGAACGTTTTATAATAACCGACATGGCTGGGAAAATATGCCCAATGAAGGGAAAGTCAAGATCACGTTCCAATAGAGCTGGTCTTTTATTTCCCGTGGGAAGAGTTCACCGATTTCTTCGCAAAGGACACTATGCCGACAGAATTGGAAATGGTGCTCCCGTTTATTTGGCTGCCGTCTTAGAGTACTTGGCTGCAGAAGTCATGGAGCTGGCTGGAAATGCAGCACGAGACAACAAGAAATCTCGAATCAGCCCTCGTCATCTGCAGCTAGCTATTCGCAATGATGAAGAACTGAGTAAGCTTTTACCTGCTGTCACCCTCGCTCAAGGTGGGGTTCTTCCCCATATACAAGCTGAATTGCTGGTCAGAAACACCCAATCTCAAGGGTCTCGCAAAGTAAGTTTGTTACATCATTATTTTAACAAAATTAAAATTAAGAAATACAATACATAGCCCATCAATTGTCCTTATAATAATTCATCAATAATTAATTTCTCTCTTAGAATGGTGCGCGATTAAATAATGGCTATTCCACGACTCCCGAATAACATATCTCGTTCATTTCTAACAGCAAAGACATTTTGTTCAAAGTAACTGGTTACTTATGAAACATTTATGTTACTTAATCACACTTAACTGCCGTGGAATCCACCGTTTAAATGAACCAGATGTTTACATTAAAATATTTCTTATAATACAAAAAATGAATTGCTTGAAATCACCAAAAGAAACACATAGCATGGCCATATAAAGCAAATGAATCTTGTAGCCAGTAACAAGTGAATAGCAGAATTAATTTGATAACGTCGAAATTAATCGACTTTAACTTCGCTGGACCTTTTCGAAAGAAAATGGTAGTAATTCAGTTTTGCTCATATCGTAATGGTCTTAACGAAATCATATCGTAACCATTTTCCACAGAAGCACTTCATTTGATAATTCATTTGAAGATTCGGTAGTATTTGATTTCTCTTTGAAGTTATTGTACTAGGACATTCGACGTCCAAATAATACGTAGTTTCCGTGGATAAAAATACCTTGGTACAAAGAGATCCTAGTATGTAATATTCATCTGAAAATTAAACAATTATTTCAATCGAAGACAAACTAAAACGTGAAATTTATATTACCGTTTTTTAATAATTATCTCTGGACGTCATCCAAATTTAGCGACAATGTAAATGCAATCAGACAATGTAATTGCTTAGAAGTTTCAAACATTTATATTGAATTAAAATTAGTATAATGTAGGTTTGCCATCAGATCCCCATTGTGTCTAATTCTCATATTGCCCTCCATTAATAAAAAATGGTATCATTATATACAAATTCATTATTTATCATTAATCATCAAGTATCATTATACCTACGAATATTTTTCTAGAATATCACAAGTGTCGAAGTGCTAATATAACACAGAACAGAATTATTAACATTTTCAATAAGTTATAATTTTGTTCTTTAAATTGTAGTTTTAAAAAATATATATTGACGTCAATTGCCCTCTCGTCCGTTTAGTAAATTTTTAACTATTATCATTTATTTTATCACATGACTAACATCTGCTACGTTGTATCGTTTATTGTTTAATTTAGAATAGAAAACATGAAGATCCTTTTTCTGAACTTTGGCACCCGCATTCATGATAGTGTCTCCGTCCAGAGCCAAAAATAAAATAAAGAGACGCCTAAACCATCTTCACCTGCATTTTGTGAACGAATATTGTTACTTGAATCGCAAATGGAGAAAGAAATAGAGCTGTTAGTTTAAATTAAATATTTATAAAGATATGTTTTTATGCGTGTTTTTTGGTTTTTTGCTTATCGAATGTCCTCCCTTTTACATGAAAATTGTTGGCAACCCTACTTACATATGACTAGTAACCCTACTTAATACGACTATGTTCCGTTTGCACTTCATGCGTGTTTCTTTCAAAACAACTGAATACTGATGTATTTAGCAATTACAAATACGGCGGCTTTTACAGTAAAATTAGTATATGAAATATAGAATATCAATTTCAATACTGCTGTTTTTAATGAAAGTTAATAAACGACCCTAAGTTCGTGTCACATATTGCTTTTCGGAAATACTGTTGTAACTCAAAAGAGCGCAAATTGGGATTTCAAGGTGAAATGGTCCAAAAACTTTTTTTTTGTGGGTGAATAAGTATATTTCTGAAAATACACCAATTGCTGCGAGGGGACAGATACATTGTTATTTCATTATCAGAGATCGGCATTTCTTATGGATTAATATTGCGATTACAAAGTCAACCAACCCAGGAAGCAGTGTTGCCACATGATTAAATGTATATCCCAGTAACAACCTCCAAAATCGTGGGACTTTCACCAAAATTCTTGGTACCAATGTCAATTGATTTAAATTATGAAATTATTCGTAATTCTAATTTGTTTTTAATGCACATTGGAAGTTTAACCTAACTCGATATCGATTCGTTTTATTTTATACTAGCTGACCCGGCGAACTCTGTTCCGCCTTAACAGCCGGTCCCATCTTTTTCTCGCGTCGCACTCACGGTGAGAAACTGTACTATCCTTGTTGCACTCGTGGTTAATAAAGCAATTGCAGATTTGTGTTTTTCTCTCAAACAAAGAAGAATTTAAAAAAAACGCTCTGATATTAAATAGATAATTAAAAAATCTATTACGTAGCAGAGCGTTTTTTTTGGAATTGATTTTTGTTGAAGAGAGAAATACAAAGCTGTCAGCATAGGGACCGGCTGTTAAAGGCAATAAATGAGCAGATTTTGGAATTTATTAAGTTAAATTGTTTATTAGAAAATACAAATAAAAAAATTAAGTAGATTAATCATTCATTATTGTTCCTGTATTTTGGTGCATAGGTTGCACTCTTCAGTTAAGTACCTTGTGATACACGACATGTTTTGTTTTATTATCAGGCGCAGGTTACAACAGGCAACAATGACCGCTAACATGCGAAATCACGCGAAAACGTGCGAAAACGTGCGTTCTCACACAGGAACGCTGTCGAACGGGATAAACAGTATCCTATGTCCGTCTCCTGGCTCTAAGCTTCCTGCTCACCAAATCGGTACAGCCGTTCTTGAGTTATAAATAGTGTAACTAACACGACTTTCTTTTATATATATAGATTATACTAAACTAAATGGAAGTCAGGCGTTCTACCCTTATCGCAAGTGCTAGAAGACCACTCTATGTCTTCCCTAATGTTCCCTACGGCAACGTTTTCACAAATGTCATAGTTATTTGTAATATTGGCGTTTTAAATTATTGAATGAAAAATATTGTACGAATCTTAAATCGTACATTGTCAATTACCGTAGACTTAAAATCCTCGTATTTTAACGCGCCTGAATGAATTCATCCTGGTGCATGGTATCTTCATTAAAATCCTTGAGAAAATATGAGAATTCTGGTACGACTGACAGCACTGTCAGGATGAGATTTTTTCTGTAGGATTATATTTTTATTTTATCATTATATTTGTGAATGCTGTTTTAAGAAGCTCTGCTGTTTTCCGAGTTGAGTTCCCCCTATTGCACCCAAATTACTAGGATGTGTTGCAACTCAAAATGTCTTAGACGTAATACTGTCCCCAAAAATTCAATATTGAAAAATCCACTTTTATACATTAAAAAGCAATAGAAGTAAGTAATTTTTGATATAATTTGCATGGTGATATTAAACTACTCTTTCTCAATTAACAGGAAGCAAACGAAGTGGGAAAATTAAACTATACTCTTTTCAAAAAATATTTTACATTGCAAAACTATTCAGGAAAAGGACGATGTGGCATCATAGCAGTCCTGACTCAAAATGTAAAATTTATTGTTATGCAATGTTTTCTTCTACTACCAAAGGTTATTTCCCAGTGAGTGAAAAATGGCATTTTCTTATGATAATATCAAGAGATCTTAGAACTTCGTATACTTCGGAACTGTCTTGTAGAAAACACGTTTTATACGTTGAACCAAACAAGTGTTCCCAGATGCATCCAGGGCCTCCACCATCTATCCCTAGATGGCGTGGTCAATATCCACTGAAATTTAAAATATCCCACAAAACTATTAAATCTTCTAAAAAATACTAAACAAATTACAATAGTTAATTATAATTATTTTCAACACATCTTAAAATAAGGGGTAGTAAATTAAGAAAACAATTATAAAATTTAATTCGTAGATTATGTGTAAATTAAAATCGCAGATCTTGTAGGAACAGATTTTTATAGGAACGAAATAACGAATCGAATCAAATCCAGTCCGCAATGTACAATCAGCCTTAGCTCAGTCAGTCCTTAGACCCGTTTTTATTTCAACCATTCTATCAACACGTTTCCTGACTCGTTGTTTAACTTTTTTAAGTGACGAAGTTGGTTTGAAATTGTCAATCCCCAGGCAAGCCACCCACTCTATTAGTGTTTTTACTGCGCTCAATATTTGAATAGTTATACCTACAAAATAGAGAGCTATTTTTGTGTTTCGTGATACACAATAGATATTTTTTTAAAATTAACATTTAAAAAACTCGACGAAAACTCCCCCTCCCCCCCCCAAAAAAAACACTTTTTTTTCTCCCTGAAACCCCTAACCTGGGAACACTGGTTTTCTAGTGACACGCAACCCTGGTTTTCTAGTTTCCAGTCATAACCCACCAATTTTGATCAAATGTTGCCATCAATTCGAATCGAATAAATGAAGGGGAGAGATTGTTGAGCCAGATGAGAGCGTTTACGACACCAAAAATTAAAATTTCACCTTATGAAAAATATCCAGGTAGAGTTAGGTATCGGTGTGAAAAATATCAAATGTATAGGACTAAGCCGGCAGCATTCGCTTTAGATTGCCTCCGAAAGATCCTGCCGCGCTCACGTGGCAAGGACACTAAGCTTGGCAACGCTGCGTCTGCCGAGCCTCAATTGTCAAGTACTATACGCGCAAGTTCTCTTGATATTCCACAGCGGGTGTGCGGGGACAGGAAGGCTGTGGTTACGTCACGGAATAAAAGGGCGTACCAACTGTGGGCATGAACTTAACGCGCCAAAGCGTGCCACCAGAAATGTTACGATTGTTTTGAAAGTACGATGTGGTTGTTGCCAGCATTGTGAATTGGTACGTGCCGTTCCGAGTTGAACCTACGTGCCTCAACGGGCCGTGCTGTTACGCGCTGGACGATGACTAGGGAGCTCGTGTATCAAGAAAACTTGCGCGAGCAATACAGAGATGCCGTATTGAGCGATAAAAAGGCGATGATTTGTGGGAAGAAAATGCTTTTTTAATTTTTTTATTCCGCCCAACGGGCGGAATAGCAGCAAACTTTTCCTAAGAATTGCGCAAGGATTAATGTATTCTAAAAGATATGCCCTACGCACAGGAGTTTTGGCTCTGCAAGTTGCAAAAGAGCAGCAGCAGCAGCAATTATGAAAATAGAGCCCGTTTTTTTCATTTTTATTTAAACAGGCATGTAGTCATGCTTTTCTAAAAATTGTATAAATATTGTTGGCTATTTAGTTTTAAATATCTTGTGAAAGTGCAGCTATTTTAATATTATCAGCCCCGGTGTCAGCTCGCTTTTTATCGCCGCTCACCACTCAGTCATTTAGCGAAGTTGCGCGGATTTTTATCTCTCCGATGTCGAATTTTCACATAATGGGGTCTTACGACCCTGGTCAAGCACAATATGAATGATGTATCTGTTGACTCATGAAATGGTTTCAATGACTTTAATATATTCCAATCTAAATCACAAAAGAACGCTAGCGGCTGAAACAGGATTTTTACCAAACTGTTATTCTCCAATCGATCTGATTAATGTCGCGTCCCCTTGAATTTGAAATGGATATTTTAATTTTGGGGGTAACGTTATACGAAGCCTCAAGGACATTTTCAAATCTTTCTCAACATTGGCTTCAAATTTATGGATTTAGTTTTTTTATCGGATAGAGATTTAGTTTTTTTATCGGATAGATTTAGTTATTTTATACTCTTATAAAATAATGCAGATGAACCACCCACTTTCGCTTTTCTGTAAATTTTCCAAACCTGCAAAAACATAGTATTTTTTCGACGTCTTTCTCCAATTACAATATTGAAGATAAAGATTTTTCTTTTGAATGAAACCTGATCTTCTAAATACGATCTGTAAATGAAGCCGTCCACAATTTTTTAAAAATATTTTTGTGCATAATTTTGAGTGAAATAAAGGCAATTTCAAAAACAAGATTTTTGCAAAATTTTCTAAAAAGCGGCTCTAAATTTTTTCTTTAAATTTCATCTAAGAATAGAGTAAAATACGCTTATAAAGGTGGCATAGGTCAGATTTTCACGGTTAACTCTGAAATGTCGAAAATTGCAAAGGTTTGAATTTTTTCCCGGTGTCTTTCTACAACTATAAAATTGAGGATAAAGATTTTTCCTTCAAATGGAATTTGTTGTCCATAAATCGTTGTATCATAAAGGTCATGTACCTACATTTTTTTCCCGAAAATCTTAGTAGTTTTCGTGCAATAGATCGTGAAATATTTGCAATTAAAAAAAGTACAAAAACAAGATTTTCTCAAAAACGGCTCCAATTTTTTTTACGTTTTTGGAAGAGTTAGTACCAAATGCACCCTATTTGATGACATAAACGCCATGTTGCTGTATTCCATTGTTTTGTCACAAATTACAAAAATTTAATTTATTTGACCTGTCTCTCACATCAGTAATATTTACATTAGAGGCAATTTCTTCACGTTATTGTATAACGTATTGAAAAATTTTAAGAATTTGGAGAAAATATATATTTTCTATAAAAATGAGCACAAAATTTGGCTTTTTCAGAACCACATATACTCCATTTTCTCAAAAGTGGCTCCAAATGTTCTCCAAATTCTTAAAATTTTTCTAATGGATAGTGCTTACTGCATGGTTTAACATGACTTAAAGTTCATTTTGGTGTATTCTTTTGTTTTTTTTCTTCTTCAAAAATTAAAGAAATGTAATTTGTTTGAAATACCTCTCACGCCATTAATATTGGTATTTCCATCAGTTTGTATGCATTATTATATTTGTGAGTAGAAGTGCTTCAAATGACTTCAAATTAAATTTTTCGAAAACTCAATAATTTCCAAGAAAAAGAGCTTCAAATTTTGCATTTACAGAAAAGCCTAATTGCTATTTTCTCACAAACTGCTACGAATTTATCAATGAAAACTTCTATTTAGGACGAAGTTTTACCCTTATTTAATATTCTTGAAGTAATATTTGTACTATCAGGAAACGAAAAGTTGAGAAAATGTCAAAAAATGTACTTTGGGCAACGACGCTATTAACAGGTTGGATAGACGTATTTCGTACATACCTGTCAAAGTGTTCTAAATAAAAATTATAAAGATTAAAACTGCCAATAGATGGTAGCTGGCTAGAGAATGGAGCAAGACCTTAAAGCCAGACACCAAGGAAATTAGAAAAATTTGCTTCGGGAAGGTATGAGCCATTCTGTAGCACCTCTAATTCTTTCTTCAGCTAGCTCTCCCTCGATCTTTGAAAGCCATTGTTGTGATGTAGAACAAAGAGCATTACGTACACAAAGCATTATTTAAGCAAAACACGAATAATGAAAATAATGTAGTAGATATAACTTGCAAACAATTTTATACAAATTTATTTAATGAAAAAAATCTAATCGGATTATGTGTGAGTCTATGTAAGTGAAATGGATAAATTGGTTATCTAAAGTATTGATGTATTTACTAGAAAGGAGCAAAGACATGCAAATTTTTAAAACTTAAAAAGTTGCAAATTGACAAAATAAATGACAATTGAGAAAAGAACCAAATTGGACTTATCTGGTGTGACCTTGCACCCGGAAGTAAACTGTTCAATATAGAATGTCACTAAATGTTCTTGCAACTCAACAAGATATTGAGTTCTTAAAACGCAACAGGCCTACTAGATTTATTGCCATTATTAAAAATTTAGAAAATGACTGTAACTTCATTTTTTTGTATTCGCCAAAATTCTGAAGAAATAATTGGGGACAAAGTAGATATAAACAATTCCAATTTTTTTATGGTGGTTGTGTTGGTGGAATTTTACTTCATTACTTTCTTCAATCGAATGTTTGGGGAGTGGACTAATCTTGGGCTGTGAGGCTAAACACGTTAAGTACTGTCCCTGTTGTGAAACCCACAATTCTGGATGACAGCAAGTGCCACTACTCACATCTATACTATTTACACCATCTTTTTCACAAATAAATTTTTATTTTTGATGTATAATTCACTTATTCATTTTTATAATTTTATTTACAGAACATCAAAAATGCTACACCTATGTCTTGGCCTTAAGTGAAAAGGGTTCTTCAATTATAAGGGTAAGCAATTTCTCGTTTTGGAATTCGCAAGTACTATTAAAAAAAAATAAAAAAATAAAAAAACGAAAATAGAGATAGCATACAGAACGTATGTAAAATATGAGAGTTCTGCTTTCTGAATGATCTTGTGTTGGTAATATTTACCCGGAAATTTTCAGCAATGATTTTATTTATATTATTTTTGTAGACCTCTAAATTTGACATTTTGACCCTCAATGAGGTTTGTTTTTGATCCATAGTGTCTGTGATGAAGGTATTAACAGGTTAGACAGATGTATTTCATAAATACTTGTCAAAGTGTTCTAAATAAAAATTATGAAGAGTAAAAATGCCAATTCTGATAACAAAATTTAGTTAAAACCAAATCATCAATTGAAAATGTTTGTGTGGCTGATTTCTGTAATATGCCTATTTTTATGACAATACACTTTCCTATTGCTACATAAAAACAGATTTTCCTTATTAAAATCAGTATGCATTGTTTTCTAAAGACATTGAGACCTTATCAAGCAGGTGCGCCTCGTGGGTGGTGTCCTGGTACACCTGAGGTTTGACTCTCACCTTCACCAGATGTCGGTCTCAGTTAGCTATGTCTGAGCTATCTGGTTGAGAGAATGTGACATCTCTTTAGAGTGAGATATTGTTGGAGGAATTTAATTTTGTCAGGCATCAGACAGGGTTCTTTTACATGCCACAAGAGTGAGATGGCTACTGTGGACTTTTTGCCCTTTGTAAATCCACACACCTCGGCTGGGATCGAACTCCCAGACTGGGGTTCAGAGGCCAATATGCTAATCCCAAACCCACCTCAGTGGGTTTTAACTTATGAGTTCGCAGAAATAAATGAGGGTCTGCAAGCAGAGGTAGTAGAGTCCTAAAATAAACATGTATACCCTGTGGTCGAATTTTTAATAAAACATTCTATAATAAACTTTTGTTCACACCTCTCTCCCTTCAAAATATTTTAATCTGTTGTTTTATGAATCACTGACTTGAATGATTATTGCATTCTCTCAATTCTGTTTCAGGAAATTGAAGAAAACAGGAAAATAAAACTCAATTGGTGATTATCGCCTTTGAAAAACGAAAATATTGTTTCTATTTTGAAGAAAACTCAAATAGCTTCTACCACAGAATACTGGAAAATACATGTTTATGGTGTGAATGGTAGTATTTTTCCAATAACTCTCATTAAAGGAACAGTTCAAATAAATGTCAACCGTTGTCATTGTGTCTTGTACATAAATAAAAAGAAAACCAACTTTTTAAAGAAGTATAAACCTCAGTTACTCCAACCTTATCTTAGAAATCATTGTCATAATATGATATTCAAGTATCAACAAAGGCTTTTTTACACTCATTGAGCAATAAAAAAGTGTTGTAAAGTTTTATGTTTGCTTATTACAATTCCACATATCCACAATTGTTCCTTTGATCAATTGAAATGTAATAAACTTATAAAAGTTACATGAATTTTGTAAATACAGGTATTTATATTAATGCTGCAAAAAATTTTGAGTGGCCTAAATCAGTGAATTGTAATGACTACACATCGGATGTTTAGGCACTAAAAAATCGTCTTTTAGGCGCCTTAAAAGGCACTGAAAAAGTCAAGAATGAGGAGGATAAAGGCACTGCCATAAGTTACATACACAATAAAATGGAAAAATTGTAATTTTTGTATACATTGTTTTGTAAACTTAAATGCACAAAGCAAATTCGTACATTTTCATGTAAAACTTGATTTACATATTTACAACTCTTCTACATTTTATTCTTAATAGTTTGTATTAATCAACCAGTAATAATTGTATATTACCAGTAACTTTTCAAGGATCACAATTTCAAAATTGCAACGACTGGGAGACAAAATCAGTTTGAATGCGGAGAAGGATATCTGAACAATGTGACTTGGTATATATTTTAGCAGTCCAACACTAGCAACACTGAAACCTTCTGGGAATTTATATTTATTTCCACTTAAAATTTCGGTGCCCTCTGTGTATTGTCAATCGTCCATGTTCTCAGATCATGGCTACTATTTGTGAAATAGGGAAATGGAGAAAAATCAGTTGGTATACTTTCAGGAATTCTCTCGTAATTTTAAATTTCAAGATGTGAATTTAAGGTTTCGTAAAGAATGGTCACATTGGAACATCGCCGATTTTCCGATATCTTAGCATTGTATGTAAATACAAGGCAAATAAATAAAGGGCAAAAAAGTCCTAAAAAAGGTATTTATGCAAAAAGTACGCATTTATGCTAAAATAAGCATTATAAAATTCCGTCATATGTCATCATTTGTCAGGATTCGTGGACTTATATTATCAGCCTTTAAATAAGTTCTCTAGAAAAAAATAGGCATTTCCCTAAACATCCGATGTCTAGTAATGACATTAATTTTATTTCACCAGAATTCAATACATCTGATAGTACAAATGAACTTATATTATCAAGTAACATTGGAAGCAATGTGAAAACTCATGGTTACTCAGATATTTCTAACTAATTACAATTAAAATTTAAAAAGAAAAAAAAATTATCTACAGCAAGAATGCACGTAATCATTCGTTGTTATTGACGTTATTTGCTAATTATGAAATTTTATTACTTAGAAAATAAATATTTAATGTATTGGTAATATTTGACTATGTATAGTGAATGTTCAATAAAACGTCTGAAGGTCCCAGGGCAACAACTCTGAAATCAAGATTAGAATTATTTACATCATTTTGCTTCGAAATTTCATAAATCCAACTGCATTAAGAAGGGACATCATTTTGGAATTTATACAAATAACATGTTCTACAAGTGTCCCTCTTAAAATCAGTACTGAAAAACATCAGATCACCATGACTATGTGATCACCAACCAACTATGTACCACCTACAGGGGGTACAATAAAAAATATTTCGTGAATGTAAATGTAATTATGGAGTTTAGTAGACAGTTTTAAAGTTATTGTTGTGGAGAACGGTGCAGTTTGCAGTTGAACACTGGATACCCTGCTACGAAGATGGCTACAGGGTACATAGGGAATACAATGAAAAGTAAGTATCCAAAGTGAAGTCCCCATTTGTAATGAACAATTCACTATGACATCCAGTAGGTGGCCAAATTATTAGGGACAGGACTCAGATTTTTGTTTCATACTTTAACTGCATTTTTTAAACAAATTATAGGGTTTTTGTCTCATAAGTATTTTTAATTCATAAAAGTGTATTATTGAAATCATGAAAGCAATAAGATATTGAAGTAAAATTAATATTATATTTAGTGATGCCGCCTTTGGATGCAATTATGCAATTGCCGCAACGATGCAATTATGCTTCAATGCGTCGCAACACAATAAATGCTTTGGTTTTGTGGCAGTAAATTTGTAAACCCATTCTTTGTTGCAAATTTCAATTAACACACACACTCTCCCTCTCTGTGTACATGTATACATACATACATACATACATCTCCTGTGTGTGTATGTATGCGTTTATAACACATAATAACATTGAAGACAGTGCACACCCGTTTGATACCTTGTTTTACGGCATCAAGTATTCTGTTGTTTCCTTACCCATATTTATTTTAGTTTCTGAATATATGCTTCGGATTATACTTTTCCTGTGAATTGGGTATCCATTAAATCACATTACAACCCAAATTTGTATATTCCTAACATATTATAAGATCTTTCTTGATAATCTGGGGTTTGTGCAACCTAAGCATGAGCTGCCACTGGTACAATGGCAGGCACACAAATCTTTAACAGACAATCTGGAAATTCATCCAGTTACTCTTTAGTTGACTGGTTATTTTGAGAATTTCATAGGAAGAAGTTTCTGAAACAAACATTGTGTCAAAAATTTTTCAAAAGTGTCATTTTAATAATAATTTTCATACACTGCTCATAGTACCTATTATTGACCAGACACCTATTTAAACAAGAATCTCCATTTAGCGGTTGCACTTTACTTGGCACTTCTTTGTTAATTTTATCTCCTTTGTGTTGATGTGCTTCATTTTTCAGTCACCACTTTTTTTCAACAATATCCACGTCTTATTCTGCTCCCATTTACTAAAAACCACTTCTTGATTTAACAATTACACTGATTGACAGCACACATTTAAGGTCCAATCTCCATCACGCCACATGTTAGTCTCCTTACTTTTATTAATAAAGAGTTTTCTATTTAACGGCTACTTTCTTTGGTCAATATTTAATCAAGAACCTCTATTAAGCAGTTGCGTCCTACACAGTTGTTCTTTTTCATGTCTCCATTTATGAATTTCTTACGTTGATCAGACACAACACTAAACAAAACCAAAATTCAGTGGTCACATATTTGTCAGCTTACTTACATAGTTGAAGTGTTTTCAATTTAACCGCTACTTTATTTGTTCAGACAATATTTAAAAGAGAACCTGTATTAAACGGACACATCCTACACTGAACTTCTTTACTAATTATGCTTCCTTGATCATCAATTACTTACGTTGATCGGACACAATATATGTAACTTTTAATAACCTTAATTAAGCAGTCACTTATTAGTATGCTAAATTTTATTAAGGGTTTTCATTTTAACCACTACTTTATCAAACAAGACTCAGCATTTAAGCAAGAACCTCTCTTAAATGCTGTTTTTAATAAACACTTGTGAGATTATTAAGATGTGATTACATTTTGGCGATGACCTCCATTAATGGTCTATTAGGTCACGGTCAGTTGGTTTACTTTTATAAATGAAATGTTTTCGATTAAACCATTACTTTCTTTGGTGACACCAAACATTTAAGGGAAAACCATCATTAAGCGGTGAGAGTGTTCACAAATCCTCTTAGTAAAATGTATATCCTTTATTTAATTCCTTCACTAACACAACATACTTACGACAATTTCAATTAAGTGGTCACAAGGGAATCAGCGTGTGAATCATATTATTAGAGGTTATCGTAAAAGTGATGTGTTGTCAAAGAAAGAAAATTATAAATGAAGACATTTAACAAAGAAGAACTGTAGGAAGTAAACGGTTATTAGAGATTATCACTTAAATCTTGTCTGATCAAAGAAAATAATGGTTAAATCGATAACATTAAAATCAGTGATCAGATGAATTCGTGACCGCTTAATGGAGGTTGGAGCTTACTTAAATGTTGTTTGCAGTCAATGAAAGCATTGTTAAAAGAAGAGACTTCTCCTTTCACTTTCATGTAGATTATGTGTTCGTTAGTTATTAAGCACACATAATGGTTTAATTTGGCCACTTGTAAGTACTCTTGTTCCGAAATATGTAAAATTTCTTTGAGCCCTACTTCAAAAACTGTCATTGCGTAGTGAAATAGAAAACAACTTGCATATCATCTAAGTGTGCTTAGATGAAATGCACACTATCTTGCATATCTTCAAAATGTTTAGTTCTTATTCTGTTTTTGCTCCAAAATGCATAAATCATCAGTGCACAAAAATAGTATAATCTTAAAACTGGTCAAGGTAAGTGAAATGTGTTGAGAAAGTAGTATGTTTTTACTAGTTAAATGTTCTTTAAGATAGTTTACCAGACAGTTGATTTATAGTGTAAAGTAATTTGCTTTCAACTTCAAAATATAGATCCCCTCTCAGATTAAAACTTCTCTTGTAAAATAACAATTTCACTTTTCTTGTGCACTGATATTACATGTATTTGCTTTTCATCATTACATTATATTCTTGGACAAGTAGGAAAACAAAAGGTTGAGAAAACACACAAATAAATGCATGACAAAATCAATAAACTCTGAAGCTTTATTGCCTATAAGTGGGACTTACTGTGGCCGACTGAGCCATACATATAACTCTAAGCCTTCCTTCCTCATTTTAAACACCGATATGTTTGGCATTTTGCCACGAAAAATCTAGAATGGGAACTGATAAACATAACATATTGTTTCATTTTTCAATTTCAACATTTTCATAATTTAGAAATTTGTACACTTATTTCCTTTCCTACTAAAAAATAAAACATTCAAATAAAAGTGTGCATATCAATATTCCTAACCAAATAAAGTAATGATAAATCATGCTTGAAATTAAAGCACCCTTGAGAAGAAACCAACAGGTAAATAAACAACAAATGTTGGAAAGACAACTCATAGAAATACTTTACAGATCTTTCATAATAATTGCATTTCATCAAATGATAGGATTTAAAAGTTATAAACTTTAAAACTTTTGTGTTTGTTCATTTAGGAAGCTTTTAGCAATATTAAGACAATATTCTATAACTGCTGTATTAGTTACTAAAAGATATTGACAAAAACTGCACAAATTTTACAGAAAGGAATTAGCTTACAAACTTAGAAATAAATGCCAAACATATTAATGTACTTCAGGAGAGAACAATATTCTTTAAACATGTTGACACAAACTTACTTATTTTACCTAATAGCTATGACTCTTTATCTTTGGTTACTATTTTCTTGCTCAAAATATTTGCTATTATATTACCTATGGAAGTAAGTCCACCTTACATGATTGGCTATTTATATAACCACACTAGATTATGAGTGTCAATATAATGGCACAAGAATCAGCGTTGTTTAAATACATGTCCCAATAGAGAGTTGAGGCCGCATTATGTTCTTGAGAAAAGGCTACAATATTCAATTATGTCTTTGTAATATCACTTTAATAATATCAAATTATAGGCACAGACAAGATTATGTCTCCAAAATTATTCACAGTTCAAGACAGGCTGCATCTTCTGTGCAATCAAACTGCATGAAAACATAGAAGAAACCCTTTCCTCTATGCTTGTAACTCAGCTTCTCACATTTCAGTCTAAATAGTTCACTTCCATGTTCCATGTCCCAATCTTAGCCAACACTTTGGTTTTACCTGACTACTTATATATTAGAAATTCAATACACTTTTCCACTTTGTTACAGATTATAAATACACAAAACATTTTAATATAAAGTCCTTTCTTCATTGATTTCTTTTCACATCAATTTCAATGTCAAATTGACACTAAAGTACACTAAACAAAGTTTGTTTTAACACCTATCACTCTGACTGACTCCTAAGTTAAAATAAGAAGAAGAATTGTTGCATTTTTTTAGAATATTCAACACAGAGAATGCCTCAGTTTCTTGACTTGGCAGCAACAGCTGTGATGCAAGGAAGACTAGCAATGAAAAACATCTCTTAATGTAGAACCAAAATTTTGCTGTATATGGATTTTCGTTTCCCAAGGTTCAGAAAATTGTTCTAATGGAATTGTTTGGTGCATAACATCAAACAATAGGTTACAAGAGATTGGAACATTTGATATTTTAACAGGATTACAATAAAAATTTGGTTTGGTTTATTTATTTACAATGATTGTTTCTGTATCCCTGCTCTACTATGCTCTGCCCCATTTTTCCCTGACCTCTCCGCATCTCACCTCGCCCTGACTCCATCGCTCCTCTCCCAGACCTGACCTCTCCTTACTATGTTATACCCACTGAGGTTGCTCTGATCACTGTTGCTATAGGCAACTGTAAACAGATGCAACTTGCAGTAACAATTTTGATCCGAAATTACTCAAAGTGTATGGGCACAATTAGAATGAATTCAAAACTATTTTGTAAGAAATTTTATGGGCTTTAAGAAATATTTAATGTTCTTTCATATATATTTCTTTGTTTTGTTTCTTAATATTGAGAAAAAATTGAAAGTGTGCAAACTTAAATTTTCCTCTAAGACGTAGAGAAGGGTGTAAAGAGTAGTTTTTATAAAACCATGTACACATAACTTTTTGCTTGTTTTGAAGGTCACATGCACAAAATGTCATTAGATTGAAATAAAAATGTAATTTGTTTGAAAAAAAAACAAACATTCTTCTTTGAAAAAAGAAAATAAGAATTTGAGAAAAAAAAATGTAGCCTAAATTATGCCCCTCAAAATGAAGCTGTTTCGTAAGACAATGTCTGTGTCTAAATACACGGACAAGTATTGCAAAAACAGTTGAGTTGAATACATTTTCTAAATAAACATATGAGGCAGTTATTTTGAATACACTTAAATTTTATTTACATAGATGAGCTGCCTGTCTGCCACTTGAGCAACTAAATTACTACTAAATTTTCTCACTTATAAGACCCCATAACTTTGTGACAAATGTAAAATAATAATAATTATAATAATAATAATAATAATAAAAATAAAATATCGCATATTAATGAAAAGCAAGTTGGCGTTATCTGCTCAGTCATTGGTATGCACGTGAAAATGAAGACAAAGAGCAAGTTAAGAAAAAATTGTAGATGTGGATTGCTAGAAGAAGCACAATAGTGTTACGACGATCATGTTTTAAAATATGATTGTTATAATCCCTAGGTTTTATTAAAATTGTATTTGAAGACTTGCATTGTATTAACCTCTCTAAATATATCTTTGGGAGAGAGAGGGGACCTTACATTTAAGAAAGTACAGTATTTTAGAAACACTGGCCAGTCTCTTGATCCAACTGGAGCTGCCATTTCAAAGAACCCCACCATACACAATATTAATGTGCAATAGAACTATTGCTGTTTCAGTTTAAAGGCTAATCAGTTTCTGATAACCCAAGCCAGTCTGATAGTAATGTAGATAATGACAGTTCACAGAGTAGACAGAGTTCTCATTGCTGAACAATGAGTGTGATCTAGATACTGGTATCAAAGATGGTAATGAATTCATACAAATGTGATTTTTGATTGTGAGATTTTTCAGGCAAGAGTTACCTTGAAGAAGGGTATTCTGAATTTCTTACAGAAAGTATGAACAGTGGTTATCAGAAACTGAATAAGTTAAAGGCCGGTGTTCTTTGTGTAATACACTAATTTTATACAAAATGGAGTTATAAAATGATTAACAATTGATATAACCATTGTAAAAATCTAGTTTTCTGTGGTATACTTGTACATCCATATATCCCGTAAAATTGCATTAACAATACACAACAATAATTTGT
Organism: Teleogryllus occipitalis; assembly: GCA_011170035.1. Lineage (NCBI taxonomy): Eukaryota > Metazoa > Arthropoda > Insecta > Orthoptera > Gryllidae > Teleogryllus > Teleogryllus occipitalis. The sequence goes on from BLKR01009671.1 coordinate 88,534, forward strand.
AATCCTGAGATATACCAATAAGATAACTTAAAGATATCTTACAATATCATGTAAAAGCTTTGCACAAACAATAGTGCAACTGCAAAATGGACCATTCTACAGTTTATGAAACTATGGATGTTTTGAAAAGAGCTACCATAATTTATTGAAGACATACATGATATAGTGCACTGAACACATTTTCTAGTGAACTAAAAAGTAAAAAATTAGAAATAGTTAAATAATCTTTCATTCCTAAATACAACAGAGAAGAGAGCAGCCTTTTAAAAACTAATCATTTTAATAATAATGTTCTTTCTCATTAAAATTAGGAACATTGTAATGAATATTACTTCAAGACCTAGTTCTTGATGAAGTAATATTGAAGTAAACAGGAAAATTAACACTAAAAAAATCAGTTCTGATTGCAAAACTGAACAGCAAATGCAAAAAATTGAAGTATTTCTAAACAGGTAACTAGTTTTCACAAGAATTTCTACAACAGTAATCCTACTGACTGAAGAAACAGCATGACTGGAGAGAAAAATCCAGGCATGTTCAATCCTGAACATCAGAAATCTTATATTTGGGGCATTTATCACTTATTTCATTCACAGTTAGGCATGTCACATGAATACATCTTTTCAGAACAATTGCATCACATAGAGTTTGGAAGCTTCAGCTGCAGGAACAATATACAGCAACTAAAATCAAAAGATCTGATGCCAGTTTAGTAGTCTAGGAGTTTGTTGATTTTCAGTAATTATGACTGAAATATAATTATCAAAATCAGGGATGTCCATTCAGATCTGTCAATGACAAATTCCAAATATTCTGGAATTCCATTACTTAATATTGGTAATAAAATTCACCCAGCAAAATTATTGACCAAAGAAAAGAACAAAATGATATCAAGTGATTACAGACATTTTTCAAGATAGTAAGGAGTGTGGGCATTGGTTGGGCAGGAGTGAAGGGGGATAGTGGAGCAAGCAGTTTCCTGCCCTTACTCCCCTTATAGCTTGAGCTTTATTGAATTTTCAAAATTATTTAAAAGTTTAAACACATATTAATATAAAATGTTATATTCATTTTAAAATATTCATTTAATATAATGAATAATAATTAGAAATTAATGGAAATGTATTAAAGCTACGTCTGGTGATGAGCATTGGGAGGGATGTATGTGCCACTCTGATGTCAACTTCCTCCAGCCAATGTCTGATCAGTGATTGGCAACAGTTTTTCAGATTATGTTTTCCTCAAGACGATAATGAAAATAACATAATCTTTGAAATGATTCTTTCTTATTTATCAGGTTGACTGAAATTTAAACTTATTCCCACAATACTAGACTCCCAAGACAGAGTACTATTGAAATATAACAACATAGCACTATTGTGTTCAGCAGAATTTTTGTAGTGCTGTAATTATATGTACTATCTAAAAAAATGGGTACCTCTAGTCAAAGTTCAGGAATATATAAAATTCCCATTTGTAGCAATCCTCAGCAGTTGATTTACTGGATGGCACAGAGTAACATTCAAGGCAAGGTAAAGAATTGCAACAACCCAAGAAAACTCAAAACTTGGCTTGAGTTTTCTATTTCATGGTTGGACAGATGTGTTACACCCACCAGAAAATATTATGAAGACTTATTCCAGAAACCACTTGAAATTAATACTTTCTATTCTAAATTATTTGGAATAGTGACACAATACATATACAATGGTGATTCATTTGCTATGATTTGTTCAACGTAGAGAACATTTTAAGTCTTCCTAGCAGAAAATTTTTATTTATATTCTAGAAGGACCTTAGATTTGTCTGTTATGAAAGTTTCAAGTTCTTCATTCTCAGGAAATCTCAGTTACTCATAACTACCTTCTAAAAAATACATAGAAAAATTTTGAGGCAATCTCCCAAAAGAGACAAGTTTAGTATTAAGTCTCAATGGAATATTAGAAACACTACAAGAAATGTCCTTTGGAAAACAAAGTCTGATGATTTATTTTCATATGAAGTAAAGATTGTAAAACTTCTTTCGAGGAAAACTCGAGAAATCTTGAGAATTCAAACTTCAATTTTAATATTGACCCTGAAACAACAGGCAGAGAAATATGATATTGGTTCTCAGCAAAATATTTGATTATTTGTTTCGAGAGTTTCTACATTTCTTCATATGGAGATACCATAATTTTCCTTTGCCTTTTACATTACCGTCACTGTGAAAAAATGAGTTAACATCATATATTTTCAGGACATGCTGAGTAATCTCAAGACAATGTATTCACATGTTCAAGAATTACACACTCTATGAAATTTTACGAATTCTATAAAACGTAGGTGCCCTTTGAGACAAGCCCTTTCAGGGGCTAAAGAGGACACTCAAAGACTCAACAGTCCTTCACATGAAGAGTTCTCCCAGGCCTTTGAAGAGAAGTAGCTCCCGAATATACACTCCGAGAAATCTCTAGAAACCTGATCGCGAGTCTGGGGAATTTTATACTAGAAAAAGTCTCGCGATTTTTATAAGGAATTTTTCCTTTGAGAGAAGCTTCACGGAGCTTGGGGGACCGGACAATGCTTCCCGCCGAGACTTTTTTGGGGACGAGAAATTTCTTGAAGTTTAGGGGACCGGGCAATCCTTTCTCGCAAGAACTAACGAGACATTTCTTGAAGCTTAGGGGACCAGGCAAACTTTCTCGCAGGGACAAACGAGACATTTCTTGGCGGTTTGGGTGCGGAGCAATCTTTCTCGCAGGGACTAACGAGAAATGTCTCGGCGGTTTGGGTGCGGAGCAATCTCTCTCGCAGGGACAAACGAGACATTTCTTGGCGGTTTGGGTGCGGAGCAATCTCTCTCGCAGGGACTAACGAGAAATGTCTCGGCGGTTTGGGTGCGGAGCAATCTCTCTCGCAGGGACTAACGAGACATTTCTTGGCGGTTTGGGTCCGGGGGCGAGAGATTTCTTGGCGGTTCGGAGCTGCTCCTAGCACTGCGTCTCGCGGTGGTGATGGGCGGCGGCGCGCGGCGGGTACGTCGCGTGGGCGGCCGGCGGGGGCGGCGGCGGCGAGGCGGCGGCGGAGGCGGTGGCGGCGGCGGCGGGCAGCAGCCCGCGCGATCGTCATCACGCCACCCCGCTGTCGAGGTGCGCGCGCTTCTTGGAGTCGGCGCGGTGCAGCGCCGTGGCGGCCGCCGCCGCCGCCGCGGGCCCGCCCGCGCCGCCGCCGCCGCCCCCGTGCAACACGTGGTTGTCCGGCGCGAGCGACTTGAGCAGGTCGGGCTGGGGCTGCGGCTGCGGGGGCGGGGGCGGGGTCTGTGTGGTGGCGGTGGTGGTGGAGGCGTGGTGGTGGTGCGGGTGGTGGTGGTGGTAGGGGAGCGTGGCGACGCCGGCCGAGGAGAGCGTGGAGGCGGTGGTGTGGCCCGCCGTGCCCGGCCCGCCGCCGCCCGCGCCGCCCGCGCCGCCGCCGCCCGCGCCGCCGCCGCCGCCGCCCGCGCGCTGCCGCAGCGAGCGGTGCGAGCCGTTGCGGGTGAGCGAGCCCATCTGCGGGGTGCCGGGCAGCGTGTGGCCCATGGCGTTCATGTAGTCGGCGATGAGCAGCGTCAGCTCGAGGATCTTGGGGCGGCTGAGGGCGAAGAGCAGCTTGTGCGGCGCCTGGCCCGGCGCCGGCAGCGACGACGACGCCGTCGAGCACTCGGCCCCGCCCCCGCCCCCGCCCGCGCCCACCACCAGCATGAAGTCGTCCTGGCAGCCGCCGAACGTCACCACGGCGCCGTACGGGTAGCGCGCCAGCGGCTGCATCGCCGCCAGGTCCAGCAGCGTCACCGCGTCCTCCGCCACCGCCAGCCACACCTGCAAGGGGGCGGGGCTCAGCGGACACAGCGAGACACCAACGACAAGCAAGGGACTCGGAGGCGGAGGAAGAGGGCGTGGAGGCAGAAGACGGGGTCAACCCATTTTAAGTGGCCCAGAATTTAATAAATTGGCCGCTCGACCATCTCGAAAACAAATCATATTTTGTACATAAATTTACTTATGTTTTAACTGTTCAAAAACATCTTTAATTTACTTTTATTGTATCTGGTTTACAAATGGCGGCCATTTTTTACACCGTCTATTTTATATATATATATATATATATATATATATATATATATATATATATATATATATATATATATATATATATATATATATATATATCTAATATATCTCTCTGGAAATCAAACTTGGTTCATTCGCATTCCATGGATTTATTAATTTCAATTTATTAAATTCTGGACCACTTAAAATGGGTTGACTCAGAGGAAATGGGCCACGAGGAGAATGAAGAGAACAAAGAGAAAGAGATACGAATGCACAGAAGGAGAAGGAAGAAAACAATGAAGAGAAAGCGAAGGAAGACGCAGATGAGGTCAGGGGAAGAAAACAGAGGAAAGGAATGCTAAGGAAGACGAGGAGAAAGAGAACAAAGAAAAGAAAGCGAATGAAAAAGGAAGAAGCTCATGAAAAAGAGAACACGCTCATGGTCAAAGGAAGAGGGCAAGGTGGAGACAATTGAGAAAGAAGAAAGAGACGATCAGAAGGTGGAGAGGAAGATAACAATGGGGAAGAGTTTGAGAAAGTACAGGAGGACGAGCGGAGGAGCAGGAAGAGAACAAACGAAAAAAGGCGAATGAAGAAGAGGAGGCGGAAGACGCAGAGGAACAGGAGATGCAGGGCAAAAAACAAAACAAAAAGGAACATAATGAGAATTTACACGAGGGGGAACGGTAGAGGAGGATCAGGCATACGAGTACGAGGAGCGTAAGAAAAAAAGAGGAAGCTCATGCGAATGAAGAGGAGGAAGAGAATTACGAAGAAAAGAAGAACGAAGGGGAGGAGGAAGGCGCAAATAAAAGAAGGTGGAAGGTAAAGAGCAAGAGAAGGACGAAGAAGAAACAGAGGACTAGCAGGTGGAGGGTAAGAAAAAAGAGGAAGCGGATGCGAATGAAGAAGAGGAGAAAGAAGAAGAGATAATTCTCTTCTTAATAGAAGAACGAAGGAAAGGAGGAAGGCGCAAACAGAAGAAGGTGGAAGGTGAAGAGCACGAGAAGGAGGAAGAAGAAGAAACAGAGGACTGGCAGGAGGAGGGGCGTGTACCTGGCATCCGGCGCCGGTGCCGTCGACGAGCTGCGCGAGGGCGTCGGGCGCGGCCTTGAGGCGCGCCTGGAAGAGGCCCGCGCCGAAGAAGGCCCACTTGCGCGCGCACGTCAGGTAGATGCGCACGCAGTCCAGCAGCGACCGCCCGCGCAGCGCAGCCCACTTCTCCGCCAGGCGCTCCTGCAGCGCCCTACGCAACAGCACGCATTCTCACTCACTCAACACTCGCTATTATTCTCACACTCAACACTCACTATTATTCTCACTCACTCAACACTCGCTATTATTCTCACACCCTTAACACTCGCTATTATTCTCACACCCAACACTCCCTATTATTCTCACACTCAACACTCCCTATTATTCTCACACTCAACACTCGCTATTATTCTCACACTCTACACTCACCATTATTCTCACACCCTTAACACTCACTATCATTCTCACACACTTAACATTCACTATTATTCTCACACACTTAACACTCGCTATTATTCTCACACCCTTAACACTCACTATTATTCTCACACACTTAACATTCACTATTTTTCTCACACTCAACACTCGCTATTATTCTCACACCCAACACTCGCTATTATTCCCACACTCAACACTCGCTATTATTCTCACATTCAGCATCACTATTATTCTCACATTCAGCATCACTATTATTCTCACACTCTACACTCAGCATTATTCTTCAACTCAACACTAGCTATTATTCTCATATTCAGCACTCACTATTATTCTCATACTCAACACTCACCATTTTTCTCACACCCTTAACACTCACTATCATTCTCACACACTTAACATTCACTATTTTTCTCACACTCAACACTCGCTATTATTCTCACACCCAACACTCGCTATTATTCCCACACTCAACACTCGCTATTATTCTCACATTCAGCACTCACTATTATTCTCACACTCTACACTCAGCATTATTCTTCAACTCAACACTAGCTATTATTCTCATATTCAGCACTCACTATTATTATCATACTCAACACTGACCATTATTCTCACACCCTTAACACTCACTGTTATTCTCACACCCAACACTCGCTATTATTCTCACACTCAACACTCACTATCAATCTCTCAACATTTATTCACTCACAATGAACACTCACTCCACTCCACATCCACTCAGTCATTGAACACTCATTCACATAACACTCACTATCATTCTCACTTGCTCACTCAGCACTATTACTCTCAAACACTCATTCACTCAACATTCACTTACTATCACTCAAAACTCAATCACTCATTCACTTCCCGCGCTCTTCCCGACTATAGAGACTTTTGCAGAGCGTAGATTACAGTAATCATGTCACCAAAAGCAGATCCAGTCCAGAAAGAGGTTTTGCACTACACTTGCAGTACAAAGAAGCTTTCAGCAATCAATAGATTCAACATATTTGCTACCAAAGTAAGCAAAGGTCAAAAATGAGTTAGTAGAATATTCGTTGATAAATGCATTATCCATTCAACTAAGAAAAAATTATTAATTATTCTTGCTATTCTACTCGTAAAATTAAAACTAATAGTGTTTAATTATACATACAAAATGCCATAATCAGGGAGGTGTACCTCAAAAAGTGTATCGCGTTTTCTATCCGATTTCTACTGGCCAATCATAAACGGTTACTCATCTATCTTAGGAGTGGGTCTACGTTGATCGCTTTGTCGTTCAATAAACCGCGCATGTACTATAACACAACCTCTTTGATTTTAACATGCTTTCAGTTATTTTTAATATCTGGCTCATTTTGGAACTCTGTTGGACATAATTTCATTCGAGGTATTTAATATACCAGTCGTGCTTTGGAAATTGTGATAAATCCCCTCTTCGCTCCACGAGTCGGGGATTTATCGACAATTTCCAAAGCAACTATGATAATTTTTTCAACGCTCAATCACCCACATTGAGTCCACTCATCACCGCGTGCGCTGATTGCTGGAGGGGCGACTCACTTTGTCGTTGTTCAATAAACCGCGCATGTTAGTACATAACACAACCTCTTTGATTTTAACAGGCTTTCAGTTATTTTTAATATCTGGCTCATTTTGGAACTCTGTTGGACATAATTTCATTCGAGGAATAGTCCTATTAAATACCAGTCGTGGTTTGGAAATTATGCGATAAATCCCCTCTTCACTCCACGAGTCGGGGATTTATCGACAATTTCCAAAGTACCTATGATAATTTCTTCAACGCTCATTCACCCACATTGACTCCACTCAACACAGCGTGCGCTGATTGGTGGAGGGGGCGACTCACTTGAGGTCGTCGGAGGAGAGGCCGTCGCGGTAGCGGTACGGGTAGAAGCGGTCGAGCGCCGTCAGCACGTGGTGCTGCAGGTGCTGGCCCGAGCCGCTGCCGCCGCCGCTGCCCCGCGCCTTCTCAGAGTTGAACTCGCCCATGTCGATCTGCACACATTACACGAAACGAATCTGTCAAGTTTGTACAATTAATGCACTCCGTCGGAAGATAGGTGGCCGGTGGAGGTTTTTTTTGACAGACCAACACACGAAATTAAGTACAGGTAAAA
>BLKR01009672.1:0-82500 GCA_011170035.1 Teleogryllus occipitalis
AAATCCACTGACCTGTACTGAAGAGCAAACCGCAACATTTCTAATGACTGGCTGATTTACGGTGTTGTTGAGGATTGAGGGGCTTTTGAGTATATTACGTCGTCTTCTTTCAGACCAGGAGATGTGGATGTTTTCATCCACAGTCACGCATTCCCAAAATTAATTTTCCGTTGCCATCTGTAGTCGAGGGCACGTGATTGCTGCAAGCGAACAGCGAATAGTATCTTCTTGGTCTTTCACAAGTTGCGACCCGTGAATCAAAACTGTGCACAATTGAAATGTGTTTCAAAGTAATCATAACATAAAATGAATTTTAATCACCATAATCCGCGTTTTCTTAATGTCATATCAGTCCGGGTGGGACATCACAAGAATGATAACAGCCGAATGATAACATGAACATTGATTAAAATAAGGCGCGACCACTGTATTTAGTTATCTTTTATTAAAAACTATTTAATCGAGTTAATTTTACCACTTTCTTAGTTATATTGTTTAACAAGCGAATAAAAATACGCAATAAACAACCCTTTTTGGAATATTTATGGACGAAACGAAATTGTACTTGGATGAAAGTTTCATTATAATGAAGTGGCATAAAATTAAGCCGGGCGTAAGTAGGAGGGACTGTACGCAAGGTTATAAGAGAGCGTGGAAGGTACAGGTGCTTCCGCAATAAGCTCTACCTATTAGGGATGCGACATTGCCAACAGAACATCGATGTTTCTAAACATCGATGCTCGAAATTAAAACATCCATGTTAATAAAAAATAAACCCAAAAAATTGATATTTTTCAAACTGGATTAGTAACCATTCAAGTCCAAGTGGGATTTAATTTGAAAGTGGTCTCATTTATTAATATTTTTATTGGTATTTACTGGCGAAACAAAGCTAAAAAAATATCAGGGCAATTAACAAAATTTGGATTATCTGATTTGATCATTCAAAAATAATATAGGCTTCTTTCAGGCCAAATCTCCATTTTTATTTATGTTTCACCCTTGGTCATTTTCGTTTAAAGAATATTCAATTTATGCATATCTGAAAATTATCATAGGATTTTATTATGATAAACCTTTTCATTTTATTAATATGAACCTCGTAAAAACATCGCACACAAAATATCGATGGTAAAAATTTATCAGCTTAAAAAAATCAATGTTTAATACAACGATGGTTTTATAAAAACATGGATGTTTTGAAAAATTCGCCATCGACGTCGCAATCCTATTTCCTATGGGGTTGTGAGAGCGGCGTGGGTGCAAGGACCTTCCCGAAGGGCGCGGGTGATGAAGAAGACATTAAACACCCATCGCAAAGTTATTGAAATTTTCGCAAACAAAAATCAGCAGTTTTACATAAAAAAGTCTAAATATGCAACAAATAAATGATGGAAAATTAAACAAAAAATTGTGATAATACAGGCCATTTAATGTTACACTAAATGTCAAAGGATACATTTGCAACTTTCCGAAGATTATGTTAACTTCTTTCCTAACATTCCTTCCACATTGTAACATTTTACTAGAATACGTACTTAAACATATTTAACGAGCGTATATAATACCGTAGTTAATAGGAATTTAACTGACGTATTTTGGAATATTTATGGACGAAGCAAAATGTACTTGAATGAAAGTTTCATTATAATGAAGTGCCTTGATACCACGCCTGCTGGGTGGGGGGTGGGGGAAGAGCAGAGGGTATAGGGCGCTGCCTCTGGGCCCAAGCTCTGCCTCTGGGGGCAGTGAGAGCGCCTGGGTGCGAGGACCTTCCCGAAGGGCGCGAGTGGTGGTGGTGGTGGTGGTGGTGGTGGTGGTGGTGGCGGCGGCGGAGGCGGCGGTGGCGGCGGCGAGCGGCACGTGTGCTATCGATCGGCAGCACGCGCTGCGGCTAGGAAGGGGAAGAGGCTAGGGTGGGCGGCGAGTTTCACGAGCCCGTTATTCGTAACGCGACTAGCGCTCAACGCCCAATGATAATGCTTTGAAATTTCAGTGATACGAGTTTGGAACTTGGCGTGAAATTTGCAAGCTCCAGAGCAACGATATGTTTTTTCAACTGGAAAGTCACTAATTTTTGGGAATTTCAAAACACCTATGGTATTTAGGAGGTATTCTAACGGTGAGAATGATAAATGACAGAAATATTACTTGATATCAATAATGTATACTTCACGGACAATAAAAAAGCACGTGCTGCTGTACATTCAAGTCAAACCTGAATGTAGCTTTATAGATTGTGTTTCACCATGTCAGTAATACTTTTCTTCCGAGTTGTTCTAAAGGAAATTCCTGAATCTTATTGGTTATATTTCTTGAGTGGAATAATTCTATAACATAATAAGCTAATATGCATACACTTTAATAAAAGAATGGACTGTGTATCATTTTCTGTAGCAAAGATATAATTAAAAAATGTAATGTGAGAAGCGCGTTTGAACTTATGAATGAAATCAGTGATACAACAACGTATCTCCCCGCTCAGATTTGGAGTGTTTGATAATTTTGTTTTTCTGGGTACGATAACTGCTATGATCGTTAGTCCTGTTAGTGGAGTTCATATTCTAGCCCGGGAGGTGCCAGTGTTTCTCCTGTTGGAATATGAATGAATGCCTTATTTTACTCAGGCCATGAGGCCTGCTCTTCCGTCTGACCACGCAAATTTTGTTACGCTCCTTTCACCTACTAGTGGAGAAAGAAGGTATTACTTGGGTGACCAAACAGACAATTAGAATTTAGCTCAGAGGCTTCATCTAGGCTTGAGGATTTTTTACATGCAGTAAATCTACAGCCGGCTTTACTTCCCCTCCGAAGGAAGGCATACGAAGGATTTTTTCGCCCTTAAAAATCCACGGCTTCGATCGGGTTTGAACCCGCAAACACCCCTTGAAAAAACTATATGTGATGGGCGTTGTAAGAAGATGGATTTCTTTATCTGAAAACTCCGGCCAGGACCGATGTGGATCCTAATATTTTACTATTTCAGTTAAGAAAAGTTAAGAAAGAAATAGCAAGATTTTACTATTTCAGTTAAGTCTACGTGTAATATTGATGTAACTTAATAAGTTCTAGCTACTGTAATGCACTGGTTATATTGATCTTTTTCATGTAATCTTTGAACATTCATCTTTTTAAATCACTGGTTTTGCTATAAAAATACATGTTTATTGCATTTTTAAAAAAATCGACCCGAATATAAAATTAAAATTCCCATGCCTTTCCTAAAAATAAAAATCAAGTATAAAACTTAACATTAAAAAATGATATCCATATTCGAAGCAGAGGTGCGTCTTATACACAGGTGCGACTTATTCACCGGAAAATACGGTAATTTAACTGTGTGTAAACACTAAGACGTCAAATCCATAAACGTTAACAAAATACGCCAGTGACAGTAACTGGTACCCCATTCAAATATCGAAGTGTTCCATATTCAGCAATATAATCTCTACTAACAGTATGCAGATGTACTACTTATTATCTCTCAGTGTGGGTTGGATGAAAAAGTATATATTTCCCTAGAGAGATGATTTCCAAATTGGATGTTGGTTGTGTGAATGAAGATAAAAATGTGCATTATGATCTAGAGAGCAACATTACGATTTCGCTACATTATCACATATTATTTTAATATTTTCAAGTTAAATGTATCTTTTAAAAAAATCTGTTATTTTGATGGTGGAATAGTAACACACATTTCTCCCGCCGGAAGCTATGTTCCATGGAGAGATGTTCTGGAGTGAGTTAATAGTCATTTCTTTCCTTCAATGTTGATTACAAATTAAAGACTTAATGAATGAGCCAGAGAAGTAAATGATAGTGCATGGAGATATAGAAACGTGTAGAGTACGACTACCATGTGGACGTACGATATCTCTCTGCAATAAATTTTCTGCGTTGCTGGCTTGAATCCAATAATCTGTTCCAACATTGTGATTTACTCATGTCCAACAACAGCGAGTGGATGGAATGGATGGGGGAGATGGGGAAGAGAGGGAGATTTTGTTGAAGAATCATGCAATTTTTGAAGAACTTTATTCATCAGTTTGTTTTAATGTTTTATTTACTTCCACAAAGACACAGGAAAGGCGGTATTGTCTCGATGAAAGCAGAAAAGAATTGAAATTCAAATCTGTGCCAGTTTTGTTTTTCGTTTGCCATCTGGCAAGGCCTGCAGATTAACATCAGCCGTGATCTGAACAACGGGCTTTGCTAATTCTACAAAAGGGATACTTTTGGAACTAAAGATTGTTTAGGATGAGGAGGATTTTAATTTGCCGAGCGTACAGTACGATGCTATCGATTTGGAAAATCGTTTTCTAAGTCTATTTCAAACATCTATTACTCATACTTCTATTCAGTTTATGATGAACTGGAAACTGGGATCTTATGAATTTCGATAATGCGAGATACGATTTAGAGATACTAGATTCCTTGATTCTATGTTGCGATGTTTCAACAACAAAACAAGATCCTGGCATTTTCTATTTATACAATTTATTGTCATTGTATATGGGGTATCGATACGTTAGTTTTGATATCTCATATTGATTTATTGTGATTCATTGCTGTTGGTAGATTGATTGATTGCTTTTTTCGTGTTTCCGGGCGCGTCAACTGCTTCGGTCATTAATCCCGTTAGTGTAGTGCATGTTTTTTCTTGGGCGATGGCGGTGATCTTCCCCCGGTGGATGGCGAGATCCGGCACCGACCTACCGTCGGCTAGTGGGGTTTCCCCCTAACCAGGACTCTCCCTCCAGCGGGGCACCGCCCCAGCCGGGACAAGCTCTAAGCTCCCGACCGGTCTCCCGGGATATGTGGTAGTGTAGTGCATGTTAGTGTAAGTGTGTGTGTAAAGGAAGAGGATAGGACTAGGAAGAGGAAGGACAGATTGAGCGCGGTTCGTGGCCCGTTTTGTAGGGTACTGCTCCGGCATTCGCCTGGTGTTGATCGGAGAAACTACGGAAAACTACCGAGCAAACTCAGAGCAGCCGGCCGCTAGAATTATCCTCCAGACAGCGACTGAATTCGACCTAGCTGAAAAGCAAGTGTCGGAAATCCTGCCGCCGTCAGGACTCGAACCTAGGACCTCCCGGTTAGAAGCACTGCAGTGACATCAGTTGATGCACTGAGCTACCGCTACTGGTCTGTTGGTAGATCAAATATCGTATCATATAGGGATATCGCAAATTGGTATAGACTGCTGAACACTAAAATGCTCTTGAGGCGTGTATATCAGACAACTCTCCTTCGCTGTTGAGCCCTAGTGGCGATTTGCAAGACGGGAGAGTGCGAGAAGCTGGCACGCGGGATGTAGTCTTCTGTTTCAGTTAAAAGGAGGAAACATTTTCACAACGAATGATATGACTAATCGCACGATCCAGTGTCACTATAATCGTGATATCACATGAGATATATGAAATACCATTAACCAATCAGCCGAAGTGAGGTTTCAAACTTTCATAGCTGGCTGTTTGAACGTCAGTTGGGTGCGAGTAGCCAGTTGTATTTTTCTTTAGAGAGAAAGAGCGCGAATCTATTGAAAAGCACATACCACAGAGACAGTGTTGCAATTCTCGAAGACAGCGTTACAACCTTTCAGCTTCGAAAACGCGAGTTACTGTACTGGGAAGTAATAGCTGTCTGCGCAGCGAGTAGACGCAAGTGCAGCGGCGTGCTGGAACTTGTGTGCTGGAAATTCAGTAATTGTTTGAATAAGAAATGTAGATTTACTAGGAGTGGACATAAATCTATCGATTAGCACGCACGATCGATTTAATCATGGTTCACGAAAACACTATTATTGCAAAATGCCAATAAACACAAGCTCTGATATGTCGCCAAGCAACACTGCGTGTAAGTTGGGTCCTCGACATTTGGGCACGTACGGTCCTTGGAAGAGTAGAAACACATATTTATAACGAACGACTGATAAAAAAGTACCTTACGCAATTCTCGACGCTTTTAAAATTTTATTTTTATGTGGTTTATTGGTTTTTTATTAGGTGGCTGAGGGTGGTGACCAATATGTGGTTTATTGGCCAGTTTTATTAGGTGGCTGTCACTGCAGTCCTCTGACCGGGAGGTAGTAGGATTTTCAACCCTAGTTAGAAAGCTGGCTGATAGAGAATTCTTGCCCTGGCCAGTAGTTTTCCGTGTTTGTTTTCGTTCAATATCAGACGAATGTCGCAGAAGTACTGTAAGTAATGACCTTAGTAGTTGTCGCGACCGGAATCTCTAATCAATCAATTTAATGTTTTAAAAACATATTTTTCCTTAAAACGTGTTTAAGATAGAAGGGTGATCGCAATGGAATCATTACTGCGGTGTGAGACTTGTAGCCCAGCGTCTGACAGATGTAGACTCAGTTTGGTTGACAAATTTGCAATACAGCACCTGGATAATCAAGGTATGATCGGCTGCGAGCGTCAGTGGCTGCCTGTACGTGGATGGGCGAGAATCGCTAACGGTTTAGGAAGCGAAGCGTTTTACTATTTTTGTTAACATACAGTGTTTAACTACTGATTTATAGGGTAAGTGCACTTATAAGGTAACAATTCACCAATCAGATCACCATTTTTGGAGACAATATTGCTAATAGATACAAGATCTAATTGGATAGAAACGTTGGTGTTCGGGAGACGCGTCCTAGGCACAGTTGCCAGCGTTTTATCCATCATACTGTAACCTTCCTCAGGGCGAAATGCCTCAGAACTGAAGAAGGTCATAGGGGGATACTAGCGCAGACTTGGTTATGAGCTGAGTGCAATGTGCATTTGTTCGCTGACGTCATCCCCACCAGTAGTTGTAATCATACTGCCAACATAAGCGGAATAAATATGAAACAGGAATGAATAGGGTCCATACTCACCCGTACCCTATATTCACGTACGCTTTGTTCCCGCCACATGTTCATGCCAAATTACTTTCAAAGGCAAGTTTTCTCGCTCAGCTCGCCCGGGTTCATGTCACGGCGAGGCTCGGGCTTTCGGCCCTCACGTTCACTATAAACAACCTTGAGTCTATCCACCGCATAATTACCAATTCACTTTTATATGAAAGAACTTCAATGGTTAAGTACACTACCCTGCATTACGTCATCACGGTGACAAAGAAACGAGCATCGCACAGCGCATAATCCAGTCTCCGCTCGTATACCCGGTCGTAGTTTGACGGCCGAAAAGATGGCAACTGTGCTTAGAACGCGGCGTCTTTCGGACAGCCAATTATCTATTGACTCCGGCCGCAGAAGCTGAGCCGAAAATGCTTTCAAGCTCTGATTGGTCACCGAGCGCCCTTGGCTGCTTGCGTGTGGGGTGGGCGTGAGCATCTCGCGCGCCGGGGCAGCGGTTCCGGGAAAGAGTTTTACTCCAGGAAACCCTCATTAACACGAATCCCAAGGGACCGAAATAATCGGAGTTCGTGTTATAAAAATTCGTGTTATCCGAGTATTATAAATATCCGTAAACCTTTGCCGGGACCGAAGTTTTATCGTGTTACGTGGCAATTCGGTATTAAGTGGGTTCGTGCTAAGGAGGGCTTACTGTAATATAATGAGATAAAATAAGTTTATTGCTAAGAAAATATACGTACATCATATATTAAATTAAAAAAGCGACTTAGAAGTATTAGAGCCTTCATTTTTTTAAAAAATATATATTTTCCCTCTATGAAGAGGCCGGCCAGCGGAATCATCACTGCAGTACGGTTTGAAGAACAGCTCCCGGTTGGCGAACTCTGATTGATCGTTGAGCGTCGGTGACTGCTTGAACGCAGGGTGCGGGATTCGTCTGCTTTCGCGAAGGCGTGGAAGGGTTAGAGGTCGTTAAGTCTAAAGTTGTTAGGTCTAATGACAGAAGGTCTGATTTTTAAAGTCTAGAGTCAAAAGGTCTACGAAAACACGTCTAATGAAAATTTGATCTAATTTTTAAAAAGTCTATCGGACACGAATGTCTAATCTATTATGCTGCAACCGAAATACGTAACAAAATGTGGTTCACATATCATTACGTCATTATGTTGTTGTCTGAAATGAAATTTCAATAGGAATGAGACACTTTAATTCAGGAAGTACGTAATGAACATAAAAAGAAACAGGTGTTAAAATATTCAGTCTTCATTTTCGGTTGTTGGTGGAGTATGGAATTTTAATCTGTGGATCAAGGACTGAAGTTATAAGTGGATATCACCACGATATTTATAATTTTGGCAATTTGCTACCATTCGCTGTACTTGCCTTTGATTAATTTTGGACATCTATTAGACACCTTTGTTTATCTACTAGACTTCAGAGTTTATGTCCCTTAAACCTTATTAATTGAACCTTCTAATTCCAGACCTCTTTTGGTATTAGACGCTCTGTCGCGTGGATCTTATATCGCATTAGACCTGGTTCGCAATAGACGTCCTGTTCATTAGACCGAACGAGTATTAGACGTTTTGTCCGTGGACCTAACGACCTGAAACCCATGGATGAGTTCTTCTGTTTAATTTAGACAAACATATTATATTTAATATGTAATATATTTAATAGATTAAATACATACATATATCGATTTAAAATATATTTTTATTTATTGAATAAAAATTACATTCAAGAATTATTAACGCCGTCAATATTTAAAAAAATAAACGATAGATAGACGATCTCTAAAAAATGACGATAGTCATTTCTGAGGGATTGTTTATCAAGGATGATTGCAGAGAGAGATTTGGAGCTCAGCACTCGGGAGAAGAATCTGTGATTGGTCGCCGAGGATCGGTGATTGCATGAGGGGGGGCGTGAATCTTCAGGGCTTGCAGAACCAGGATATCTATTGAAATAATATTCTAATTGTTTCTACCATGTTATTTAGAACTCCTGTTTACCTCTTTACAATAAAATATATTGATCAATGTTGTACAATACACACGGCTCAGAATTATTAGCAGCGTGAATTTGTTTAAATACATTTTCCCCCAAGAAACAAAGTGACCGTTCGTCGCAATCATCATACCGGCAAAGGTGGCTTAGAGCATCAGCTGAAGTCACTGCATTGACTCTGACCGGGAGGTCCTGGCGTTCGAGTCCCCACGGACGCAGGATTTTCGACACTGGCTACCTAGGTCGAGTTCAACTGCTGTCTGGACGCGACTCTTATAGCGACCGGTCGCTCTGATCGGTAATTTTCCGTGGTTTCTCCGATCAACACTAGGCGAATGCCGGAGCAGTACACTAACAAACGGGCCACAGACCACGTGCGATTTTTCCTTCCTCTTCCTTGTCCTATCCCTACCCTTACACACACACACACACACACACACACACACACACACACACACACACACACACACACACACACTCAAGCTTCATTTCTCGGGAGACATACCAGAAGCTCAGAGTTGGCAAGGGCGGTGCCCTGCTGGTGGGAGATAGCAGGTTGGGGAAAATCCACACAATGATGGCGCCGGATCTCGTCATCCAGCGGGGCAACCGCCATCTTCCGGGGGTGAAACTTATGGGACTACTGACTAGACCAGCTGAAGCGCCCGAAATCACTAATCCATGAATCGACGCAATCTCCACTGCAGTGGGAGAGCTGTAGCCCAGCGCCCATGGAACGGAAGGTCGGATTGGTCCGCCGGCGGGAGTGGCCGCTTGCGCGCGCGGTGGGCGCGAGTCGCCGGCGCGCGCGGGGGCGGGGCGTCCGCGGGAGCGCGCTGGCGGCGGCGCATCGATCGGCCGGCGGCGGCGGCGGCGCGGGCAGTGCGCGGCACGAGCGGCGGCTGAGCGGCGGCGGCGGTTGCGGCGACGCTGCACCGGCGGCCGTCATGTCAGGTGAGTGCGGTCGCGTCCTCCGCAGCGCGGACCTTTCGCCGCGCGAAATGTCGCGCGAGCGCGTCCCCGGGGACGGCGCGCGTGGTATTCGGCGGGCGGATAAAAGGCGCGGGCGGGGCCGGCCGCGCGGCACTCATGAGGCGCTCGCCCAGCCCCGGCCTGGGCCTGGCCGGGCTCGCGGGCGGCGCGGGGCGCGTGGGGCTGCGGGGCTCCCGCTCCACGGGGCTGCTGGCCAGCGGGGGCTCCCCGCCGCCGCTCCCCGCCTCGGCCACCGGCCGCCCCCAGCGCCCCACGCGCCTGCTGGGCGCCGGCGCCGCGCTGCCGCCCAACTACTGCTTCTCCTGCCTGCCGTCCGGACTCAGCTTCTCGCAGGCCGCCGCCGCCAAGCAGCTCCAGCAGCAGCCGCTGCCCCCGCAGCCGCCCCCGCGCGGCGCCGCCGCCGCCGCGGCCGCCGCCGCCGCCGCCGTCGCGGCCGGGCGCAGCCCCGGCGCCGCCCCGCAGGTACCGCCCGCGCCGCCCCGCCCCCGCCCGCCGCCCCAACCGGTGCCCCCGGCGGCGCATCCCACCCCTGCGTCAGCTTACAGCGACCTTATGCTCTGCACTGATTTCCGATGTTTCCTTATCTTCATTGTCTGCTCCTGCAAATACTTCGACTGCTTTTGCGAACTTTAAAACCACAGCTGTCAATTGAAGTCTTGGCCGACAAACAGGTGGCAGGGGTCGAACGAGTGCATGGTCCCCCATTATTTGAATTTTTGGGCGAATATGTGGCTCCCGCGCCGCTCCGCAGGTACCCCGCCGCCCTCCGCCCGCCCGCGCGCGCGCTCCGTTGCTCCCGTGCCGATCTCCGAAGACGGCCCTGTCCCCTGCCTCGGGTGACCACGGCTATCATCGACTGCCGGCGCCGCCCTCTGATTACGGGCGCTCCCGCGTCTTCATCGCCTGTTGCCTTGGTTACCTCAACCGCTCGAGTTACAGACATCGCAAGACGTTTGAATCGTAGCTGTTCGCCGGGGTGGAGGGACACTGACGAGAGGGGGCGACGGACGTGTAAATGGACCAATATTTTAATATTTTGGGAGTGTGTGGTCTCGCGCGTTGCCTCGGCCCCTGACCGTTCCTGCGCGCTTGTATGACAGGCAGGTTGATGACGGGCAGCATTGCATGCTATAACAACTTGGCTGTCCGGGCGACACCGGGTACAGGTGTCTACGTTTCGGCCGCTATTCTGTGATCTTCCGTAGGGCGAAATGCTTTCCTCAGGGCATTTTGCAGCATTGCATGCTACTCGTGAATCCTCTGATTTCCAATGCTTCCGTGTCTTCAAAGCCTATATTATCTCGACTCTTCGTGGGGCTGAGAGAACAGAATTTTTTTTTGAATTGTAGCTGTCAGTCACTATCAAGAGTTACTACCGTAGCAGGTGGCGGAAGTACGCGTATATTTGTGTTCTGAGCGTTTGAATATTTTGAGAATATTTAGATCCGGAGTTGTGACTCGCGTCTCGGAATCACGTTCTAACGTATTCGTTTAACGGTGAACTTGTACACCCGTGGGTGATAGTGGTGAAGATATGAGCCATTATTCAAGTGCGCACACTAGGGAGTAAAATCTCCTTGAAAATACACAAGCATGTGCACTAGTAGGCCACACAGAGTATCTACTGTCCGTCCCCAGCTCCCACGCCCATGAGAACTTCGATAGTTTTATGACAACCCTCCAAAACCGCCTTTCAACCCTCCCTTCGGATTACCACGTTGCTTGTACGAAACAGACCGCAGGACGTTTGAATCGGAGGAATGACAGACGTGTGGCGGGCGCCACTGTCAAATATATGGGCTGATAATTCTTGACAATTTTGAGGTTATGTGGTCCCGGCCCCGGTTCGCACGTTCCATTAACGACACCCCGGACCCCGCTTGACCCTTGCCTAACACCGGCACGCCCACCTGCCCGACGGCCGCATGCCTGCGCGCGCGTGCTCAGATGCTCCGCGCCGATTTCCTAAGACGGCATGGCACGCTCGAGACATCTCGACGGCCGTTAAAGCGCAAGCAAGACACGCGACAAGGGTCACACTGCGCATGTGCACTAGAGCCATCTGCACATTCTATCGCTGTTCAGAAAACATCGGGTGGTCTAATGCGAGCTAGGGATTGTAATCTGCCTGAAATTTGTTTTGGCTGCGATAGCAATTTATTTCATTGGCTCTCTTGCGCGCTTAATTACAAAATATTAATGTATTTTTTGTGCAGAATCTGCCTGTCGAAAAGCTGGGAAGTCGATGTTTTTGGGACAGCATTCAGAGTAGCCGTCTTCCTCCTGTGCGACGTCCACCGTGTAAACAGCGTCTAGGTTAGGTGAGCGGCGTGTGGTGCGGTTGCAGGACGGGCAAGCAGGAGGAGAATTCGAGGATAAGTTCTGGAGGAGAATTCTACCGGCAGGCTGATCGGTATTTTTCCGTGGTTTCTCCGATCAGTACCAGACGAATGCTGGAGCACTACTCCAACAAACAGGCCAAAGACCGCGTGCGATCTTTTCTTCCCCTTCTTTGTCCTATCATCATCTCTTACTTACACACACACACACACACACACACACACACATACACTACACATGCCGGGAGACCGGTCGGGAGCTTAGAGCTTGTCCCGGCTGGGGCGGGGCCCCGCCGGTGGGAGATACCTGATCGGGGAAAACCCCACTAGCCGACAGGTAGGTCGGCACCAGAGAACACCATCAAGCGGGGTAAGATCGAGGAAACATATACTACACTTACGGGACTAATGACCTCAGCAGTTGACGCGCCCGGAATCGCTAATCAATCAATAAGGGGAAAGGGGGGAAACCTGTGACGAAATCTGTACATTTTATTTATTTTGAATCAATTCACTAAAATAACAAAAAATTGTTTGCTTGGAGGCTTGTTCCCTTGCCCTCTCCTATATTTGCTACTGTGATGATCGATCTATTAGGGTTTCCGACTAGCGTGAATTGGGTGGCATCGCCTGACAGGTCATACTAGATCGATGTTACCCTCATCTATATCGCATCGCGGCCGCTTACCGACCGCTCGTGTAGGCCGAAGTTGTCACGATTTCGTCGCCCAAAAGCTTCATCTGTAATGTCTACGGATTCCTGTCTGAATCCAGCCTACTTCGGTCGTGCCACCCAAGCCATGTGATCCCATTAGACGACCAGATTCCATGACATGCCATAAGGGCATCTAAACTATTCGAATTGCCAGATTGACACAAACCGTGAGGTCACATGAAATGCTAAATGAATGATTATTTCTATATATGAATGAATGATATATATGATTGCTGTATTTCAGATATGATTACTGTATTACGGCCCATGATTACTCCATTGCTAGAATAACTCACCGTTCGGGCGTGCATTCCCCGATGCTCACTTACCTTCAAAAACTTTTCTTATTCAATCGCTTTCCCGTTCTCAGTTAAAATAGGGCTATTTCGTTGCTCACGCGCGTGTGCGTTTAGGAATTTGTGTATTATGAATTTAAATAAATTCTTGTCGTACTTTATTTATTTATTTATTTATTTATTTATTTATTTATTTATTTATTTATTTATTTATTTATTTATTTATTTATTTATTTATTTATTTATTTATTTATTTATTTATTTATTTATTTATTTATTTATTTATTTATTTATTTATTTGTTTGTTTGTTTATTTATTTATTTATTTATTTATTTATTTATTTATTTATTTATTTATTTATTTTATTTATTTATTTATTTATTTATTTATTTATTTATTTATTTATTTATTTATTTATTTTACGTCAAAAAAACAGTTAAAAACTGCGTATGACGTGCCATGGGGAAAAGTGAATTGTGTGCACATTTTCAAAATTCTGTGATCCCTACACTAAGTCATATACTACTTAAATTTTGAATTTTGAAAGGGAGAAAAAAAAAACAAAAAACTCCCATCTAATAAAATCTATTTTCAAGGATAAATAAGCAATAAATTTTGAATTTTGAAAGGGAGAAAAAAAACAAACAAAAAAACTCCCATGTAATAAAATCTATTTTCAAGGATAAATAAGCAATAAATTTTGGCTCTTATTACTTCCTGTCGCGACAACATTCAAACGATAATTTGAATAATTGTATTTCCCACTGAATTCTAGAAGACGTGCACAGAAAATGAAGTTACATTTATGTCCAGAAGCAAAACAAGGGGCCATCTCAGCATTTGCTCAATGGATCAGGGAGACTGGACGAAAAACCTGATCGAGATGGGTCTTGTCTGAGAGCTGCCGGCGAAGGATGATCTTTTGAATTCGCGCTTCTGGCAATGTGATCAATTAACATTTTAATCATCTCTCCCAGATCCCTAAGCCAACGTTTCTTCCGTAACAGAATGGATCACGAATTTTCACCCGATTTAATATTGTACTCTTAGGCAATTTCATTAAAGTATCAGGCATTAAAGTATATACCAGGGAATCTAAAAATGCGGTGCTACTCAGGACCACCATTTTAGAGTTATATTAAAGGGTTAGGCCTGATGGCCTGTCCTTTTGTTGACAGAATTTCCTTAGTCACTGCTTAAGTGTTCCGGGTCTTCCAATCTTTTCCTTCACCTGCAGTATTTTCTCCTTCCTTTTGATCTACATTTTAATATCTGTTTAATAAATTTTTTAGAATTCATTATTTTGGCATGTCCTCTTCTTTGGTATTTCTTCTATAATTCGGTTATTTTGTTTTTGGATTTAAGATCTATTCTTATGTCATTACTTCTTTTTCTTTCCTTCCTCCATCTCAATTGGAGTAATCTCAGATATCACATGTGCTGCTTTAAGTCTGCCACTTCTATCTCTTTATTTTAAAATATAAATTTCGCTCACATGTAATAGATATGTTTTTTCTGCTATGTTGTTTAGACTGAAATTCTTTTAGACATATTTCGAAAAATTTATTTATGCAGGTTCATGCATTCTATTATATCTTACCAATTTCACATCTACATCTTCCCAGAGGTTGGGAGAATCATCTCTACAAGTAATGTAGTGATACTGTGACTTTAAGGGCGTAAGGCAATATGTCGGACATTAGGTACTTATTGTAAAGTGAGGAGATTTCTCTGCTATTGTGGTTACTTGGAGATAATTTCTGTACCATTCTGAATTAAAATTAATACAGGAAGCATGAAACAAATCAGAAGATATTTTGTGGGTCATTCTGTATGCACCCACGGCCACCTGAGTGCAGAACCTATGATGTTCTTGTTCATCATCGCCTCTGATCTGATGATATTTTGGCTGGCTGTTCTTACATTAAGACCTACCCCCCTTACGTGTTACATGGCTGTGTCAATGTGATCGCGGAGTGTCTCATTTGCAACTGTCAACCGAAGAGACACGATTAAATGAGGCCCGTTTAAAAGAATTATGTAATTGTCGGTAAGTGTTGTGGTGTTTCCATGGAAACCAATATCTGGTTCAATGGCCGTGAGTAGATTGTTTAAAGCTCGACTCGAAGCCATCATGATTAAGTTGTCTATTTACTCCATTGCTTAAAAAGAATGTTGCAGTAGTCCCTTACTTTGCACTTCGTAAAGAAAAATGTCCTCATCCTTCTTTGTTTAATACAACACTATTCCAATAATGTAATTCTACTTAGATGGCTACACTAAAGAGCAGGCACTACGACATGAACCTAACGACTATTCTCGTTAAGACCAGCTAGGGACCACATGCCAATTTGAATTCCTTCTTTTAGACGTTTTCTTTTTCCCTCTTCCAATTCTCCTTCATCCTTTCTTTCTCATCTCGCACCACTTCTGGTGTCGGTTTTCTTTTTCTCTTCTACCTTGGATTTATTTCCCTTTCCACAAAATACATTTTTCCATAGTTCTTTCTTTTGTGCTATTTCTTTCTAAACATTGTGTAATATCTTATATCTGTGCTGTTAAAGCCTTCGTATCTCGTAGGTATTTGAAAATATTGTCAGTGTATTATAATAATAATAATAATAATAATAGCATTGTTTAAAAGAAGATGTGGTGGATAAATGTAGGAAGTGTGAAGCTGTAGGAGAATCTATAGAACACATCACAGCTGCATGCTCTTCCCTTTCAGACAGAGCTTACTTAGGAAGGCATAATCAAGTTGCGAAAAACGTGCACAGGGCAATTACAATAGAGCATAAATTATTGGATGAATCGACGCCCGCCATTCTATAAGTACACCCCTCCTCCATTGCTGGAAACAAGTTCCACCCTTTTGTACTGGGACAGACCAGTTTTAACTGATCGTACTGTCAATTACAACAGGCCAGATATTCTCCTTATAGATAAAAAGAAGAAAGAAGGAGTAATATTAGACATCGCAGTACCATTATCCCACAACATCAAACAGAAAGAAATAGAAAATATTTCGAAATATGAAAACTTATCCTATGAATTATACCATGTTTGGAAATTAAATGCTACCAAAACAT
The DNA here is from genome assembly GCA_011170035.1 of Teleogryllus occipitalis. Lineage (NCBI taxonomy): Eukaryota > Metazoa > Arthropoda > Insecta > Orthoptera > Gryllidae > Teleogryllus > Teleogryllus occipitalis. Next base: position 16,297 of record BLKR01009672.1, read on the forward strand.
ACCCACTCGTGATATCGGTGGAAGGCCTGGTCAGTAAAAACTTCGTAAAAGCGCAGTTTTGTTGCAAACAGTTAGAAAATTTCTATCTACGTCCAGATATAAGATGAAGTTCTTCTTCTCTGACCGAACCTGTCCCCAAAACAACTCTGGGGAAGGTGAGCATTTTTACCAGCAAAAATAGCTGAGAAAAAGTAGGATGATGATGATGATAATAATAATAATAATAACAATAATAAGATTAATAATAATAATAATAATAATAATAATAATAATAATTAGAAGAAGATGAGATTGGTTGCAATATTTTAATTTATACAGGATACCTGTAGTAGTAGACTTATTCACATTGTTCACTTCGCAAGTCGTGACCCTGAGTTCCATGGCGTTTAGATCGCACCTGACGTCACTGGCAAGCAGCGGGGGCCTGCAGATTCTGGCGCAGCCCACGATAACCGTGTGATAGGTCATCATGTCACCGTTTCTAAAATCCACTTGTGCCACTGATGCCCATGATGACACACTGCCAACCAACAGCTTTACAAAATCATTAAAAATTATTCTTGGGAATGTTCTTACGAATATTCTATATAAATTAATCACGCTCGTTTATGTCTATTAAATTACTTTAGAAAGCGAATCCTTCAGTGACATTTGGTCTTTTGTACTTCGTTATTCTGTGAACTCAAACCTCAGTATATCGAAGTATTTTGTCACTCAAAATTTTCCTGGAATCAGATTAGCCACATCGATGAACCTTAGTAGTTTTAGTAAGTTTTGTAATTTTTTTAACAATGAGATCTGCTGTTACCAATATTCGTAAGTATTCGAAAGTGCCATTGTTTTTATTTACACATTTTGTTTTGCTCTTCAGAATTGTTCGCTCTTTCTCAAAGTTCTGCGAAACCCTCTTAAGAAACATTGCGTTCCTCATGTCTATGTCGGGTCTCGTTCGCCCGCTGACGTAGGACAACAGCGTTTACTACGCGAGCTCACCTGCTTCCTGTGTCTTTATCCACTATCTGTGTTTTCCTTATCTGTTTCGTTTGGATCTCGTCCGTCTGGTCTGTGAAATACGTTGAGCACAGTAGATGTCATGCAGAAGGGATTCAGCTTAGCTGTCTGAATATGTGTTTCTTTAATAAACACCTCAAGTGTCCCAATAAAGACGTTCTACAATGAAATTTCGTTAATCGTCTCTTTAATCACTCACTATTTCACCAAATAAAACACGTGAACGCAAGCATTTCATAACATTGGCATTTTACTGAGATAAATCAATTACTGAAGCCCCTTTTATTTTCATTTTTCTTTTTCATATTACATGTTCAATTTTAGATATTGTTTTGAACCTATTTATGTTCAGTATTACCACATTGCACAGTCATTTTTACGTAGCTGAACGAGAAATGTAGATCCTGCTATGAAACTGATCGAACCTTCCTTCCAATCCAATAACCGTGGGTATTAGGATTATGAAAAAAGTCACCACCATGAAACTGTGTCAATTTTAAGAATTTTCTGTGATAGAATTGATCAATTGATGTCTCCTAAATACTGAAATGGCGACACAATACCGGCCGTTAGCCTACTCTACCTCCCTCTGGTGCTGTTACTCCCCCTCCGCGTCGTGTTTACGAGCAATTCTCCGCCTACGGGTGCGACCGCATGGCGCTTAACGATCTCGTCTGTCTGCGTGGAGTCGCGTTGGTTGCGAGAGAGCTGCCGATTCGTCGGTTGCTTTATGGAGAATTACTGTCATGATGTTTAATGCCACCAATTCTGTAGCTCAGTGCATCAACTGATGTCACTGCAGCACCTCTGACCGGGAGGTCCTAGGTTCTAGTCCTGATGGTGACAGGATTTTCGACACTAGCTTTTCAGCTAGGTCGAATTCAGGCGCTGTCTGGAGGAGAATTCTTGCGGCTGGCTGCTCTGATCGGTAGTTTTCCGTGGTTTCTCTGATCAACACCAGGCGAATACCGGAGCAATACCCTAACAAATGGGCCACGGACCGCGTGCGATCTGTCCTTCCCCTTCCTTGTCCTATTCTCTCCTCTTTCACACACACACACACACACACACACTAACATGCACTACACTACCACATATTCCGGGAGACCGGTCGGGAGCTTAGAGCTTGTCCCGGCTGGGGCGGTGCCCCGCTGGTGGGAGAGTCCTAGTTGGGGGAAACCCCTCTAACCGACGGTAGGTCGGTGCCGGATCTCACCATCAAGAGGGGGAAGATCACCGCCATCTCCCGAGAAAAAAACATGCACTACACTAACGGGACTAATGACCAAAGCAGTTGACGCGCCCGGAAACACGAAAAAATCAATCAATCAAAAAAAACAAACAATTCTGTACATACAGTATTAGTTTCGTACGTTGCGTCAATAGATTAGCTTGTCCTTGGGCGATAAATAATGAAACAGTTTAACGTGAACATTCAATTCATTTGTATTCGAAACAAATAAAATTAGTGGAAAAATTGTTTCTAAAATTAAAAAAACATATTGTAGCACATTTTTTATTTCCGATTCCAAAGTTAATAATAAAGATACTAACAAATAATGATATACATTTTTTATTTTTTATATGAGTTGGTAGGAGTCCTAAGTTTTTTTCCGATTCAAATCCTAAAAAACATTAAGTGTCTGGAATCTCGATAACAATAAATCTTTTAGTATGTTTTATAATTCAAAGACAATAAATTTAGAATTTTTATGAGAAGGAAACCTTTTAAAACAGATTACAGTAAAGAAGCCGTCGAGTTTTTAAGTTTTCATGGGATTAATAATGTAAAACACCTGACGGCTTAAAGTAGAGCAGGCGAAATGAAGGGATTAAAGTTTTTCATCTATGTATTGTTCAAAGAAATCGTTAAGGTTCGAAAGAATTGCACAGGCTCGAGTCTTTTCGTTTGTTTTAGAATTTGAAGAATCTGAATATTCCATCCCGAATATTTATTAGGTAGTGGTAACCTAGAACATTATTTTTAAGGGTTCTTTAAAAAGATTTAATCAGAGCAGACATATTTCGTTCCTGTACGGAATATTTTTGTTGAAGTTTATCTCTTATTTCGATCGTTTAGTGTTCCTTTCCTTCTCTATTTCAGCTAGCTGTTAGCTGTATCCTCTACTCAATGTAAGAAATTCTTACTAAGAATAGTGGAGCATAGAGTTTTCCAGTTTGAAAACTGTTGTAGTGCATATACCTTATACATATAGACATTATTTTTATATTTTAACTTTTGCATTAATTTAAATACCAGATCCATTTTCTGGCTTCATGTATTTGGCAACACGATTTTGTCAGACAACTTATTACAAACATCCTATTATTAATTTATATACACATACTGTATATATGTACAATATATAAATTAATAATAGGCAAACAGTACTTATACTGTATATATGTATATATGTCTGTCAAAATCTTGTGGCCAAATACATTAAGCTGAATTGAAGTGAACGACAGACAATTTTCTGTATGTGATGTTTACATATTTTTATTGGTTTTACTAGCTGATATTATTGTTTAGTGCATTTGTCCAGATTTTGATTTTTTGTTGAAAGTTTAGGTGTTGCAAAAATATTGAATTGCATCCATGGATATTGCCTGCGTAAATCTCTCGTGAATCCACTGGTGGCAATTCATTGTATCTGTTTTTTCGTAACGGTGAGGACGACGTGCACCTCCGACTACGAAGAGTTGTATGTTAACATCATTATAATCATTTACGGTGTAGACAGTGTGACCAATTCCAGAATCGCTTCTTGTTTTACCTGCACTATATTTTTCTAGAAGCTTCTTTTTTCCTAGGGCTTTTATCCAGCTGACAGCCGGTTGCCCTTTACGTCTTGAAGGGACGCATATTCGACCATACACTAGACAAACACTTGCGGGCTCCTCCGATCTGGGGTCAGCAGAACGCGAGGCCCTCCGCGACAACACACAGACATAGTCAAGGGACAAACAGCCATGCCCAAGGCGGGACTCGAACCCGCGACCCTTCGGACCGAAGCGCTGAGTCGGTACTCGATCTTAGCCACCTCGGCCATCCAGGTCGGCTTCTAGAAGCTTCTACCCTAATGAAATGAGACTATACTTGGGTTTTCGTAACATGGCGCGTGAGGGCTTTGTCACCACGATGAAATATGGGACGGCTTTTCGCGTCTTTCTTGGTCGAGCCGCTAGATGTCGCTTGATCTGCAGCGCTGCTTGATATGATCGCGATATTGCGACAAAAGCAAAAAGTCGCAAAAAACGCAAAAAGTCGTGCCATATTCCATCTTCATGACAAGTCCCTCACGCGCCAGGTTATGAAAACCCAAGTATAAGAAGTAGGATTACATTGCAGTGAATGTTGTAACTACTGTCAATATCAATGTAACGCGAATGATTGATGAATATTTTCTATTCCATTGTTATGTCATTTGCATTGTCATGTCTGATAATGACAATTCATAATGCTCTTACTATCGTTCGGGCATTGTGCCTGTATCTTTTTCCACTGACGCTTTATTGTATTGCAAGATGTATTCATAGATTATTTGACAACTATATGAACGCCTTTTCCACTACGCAAGTTATATTTTGCAGTACATCATCTTGGAAATTTGCGTCGTGGAAAAACATTATTCCACAGACTCTGGATAGTTTGAGATAAATAGAAATGGATGATGTCGATTCAAGCAAATAATGGGATATTTCTCGATTTGCATAAAAAGTGTAACTCTTCAACGACAAAATCCTATCGTTAATATATCAGCCCTGCAAAACAAATCACAAGTACTATGCAAAGCATCAAAAGTCACAGAAAGGAAAATACGTGTATTTTCATTAGCTATTGCCTCAATCTTATAGAGTGAAGTATATTATGTGGAGTCTTTTCCTCAGTTTCGTGTCGAGTCTGAATTTTTCAATCGAATATATCGTCTGGTAGTATCATAAAAGTTTATGGTTGAACGTGCTGGGTGTGTGAGACTGGCGAAGTACGGGACTATAGGGACTAGTGTACTAAAATATTAAAATTTTAAAAGAATCCTTTCTAACCTGGGCGAACAACCAACGTGTTAGTTGAACATTTTAGTTTTGGAGAGTCTTGATGATGTTTTGAATCTGTCCCAAAACATCAGTTACTCAGTTCTTCAGATGACTAACACAGCCTCCGTTTTCAAGTTTTCTCTAAATCTTTAGCTACTATAACCATGTAAAAATACATAGTGCAGTAGAACTCGAATGGAAAATTGTGGAAAAAAGAGCCAGAGTTTTGTTTTGATAGGCGTATTTATGATCATTTTACAAACTTCCTCTGACCAGACATTGGTTATTCAAAACCTAGTATCCTTGCAAAACTTTATCATATTTCATTACTTCGTAACAACAAGTTCTCTTATCTTATGTCGAGGTATTGCATCACGTTGGCTAGAAAATGATGGGTGGGTGGGCTGGCTAGAAAATGGAGAAGGTGATATAAATGCAAAGTAAAATAAGGGAAACGATAATTTTAAAGTGTTTTTTGAGGCCACGTTCATGGTTGACAAGAACGTGTGTGGGTTTCTGAGATAAATAATGGTTTACGTACATGTCGACGTGACTGCTTGCGAAAACTATGCAGAAAACTATCTGCACTTGAAATTCCCTATTTCAATGGATTTTCTTCAATTGATATCAATCATATATTTATGCAACGCTAACATATATTATGTATTTGAAATGTTATTTTATTGTTAACTAAATATATCCTCAAGTAAGACCGGATGCGGGCTGCCTTTTCTGAAATGTACTATCTGGGGACGTGTATTTATGGCTCAACACAGCACTGTCTGGACAAACATGGCTTTTTTGTTTGACAAGCCACCAGAAAAAAATATTTTGAAAGGTTGTTAAGAAGTTAAAGTCACACGGATATGAACCCGTCTACGTGGTAGTAAAACCACTCCATCAAACCAGTAGAAATTAAAAAGCTTGCTCAATTAGCTAAAAGGGAAGTCTTTTTTGCCTCAGAATGACAGTGCAATTCTTGACAAAGAGTTCTGCGTAGTCTTACGCGATAAAAGTAGAAATTTTTGGAACAGAAGTTGAAATGTTCTAGAATGTTTTATAGAGGAAGATATCATGAATTTATTATTAGTTATTTAGTTATCGTCACATCGACATCAAAGTCATTAGCGATTAAACATATAAACACATGTTACAATTGCAATGTAAAAATTAGAACCAGATTCACTGTCAAAAAACTGTAAGAGAATATAATACAAACGATACAATACAATACAAACAATACAATTAATGCAATACCATCCATACCATGAACATCAAGAATGAATTGATGTAGAAGTAAAATGATAAGATTTAAGTGTAAGAGTATACATTAAACTAGTAGTACTCAAAGCACATACTTTCTCGCATTATTTTTAACTTTTGTAGTATTGAAAAATTCATGAAAATCGGACTTGCTCCATTTTCGTACCATCCGAGAAAAAATAAAGACAAATTTGAAGTTCTTTTTAGAAAACGTTTCTTCATAAATTGCTTCAATCTCATGCACAAATTACGCGAAAACTATTACTTTTTCAAAAAACTGTATGACATTTTAAACATTTGATTTTTAAGAACAGATATCATTTAAGACGAATATCTCTATCTTCAATACTGTACTTCCCCAATGATAATTTTTGCAATGGTAGAAAGTACAGATCGTTCGCCGAAAATGGTACCAGTACTATTTTTTACCGTTTTTGATATACTAAGGCGAAAATTTAAAGAAAAAATTTGGTACTGTTTTTTGAGAAAAATGTTTAAACATTGGCAGTATTTCAAGCACAATTACGCTAAAACTACTGATATTTTCGACGAATTCTACATATTCTTATTTCAGGATTTGTATTTGAATTCAGATTTTTTTCAGAAAAATCTCTATTTTCAATATTATATTAGAAGAAGACGCCGAAAGTTTTTAAACTTTGGCAATTTTCGAAAAATCAGCGTTTCTAGCGAAAAAAAAACTCTCGCCATCGAGTTTTTGACCAAGTTTTTGACCAATGACCAAGTTCAATAAAAAATTGGAGCTATTTTTGAAAAAAAATTCAAGATGTTGTAGAGGCTCCATTTAAAGTTGTCCCAAAAATTAAAATAGCCGTTTCGAACTTCCAGGACCCTGCGTTCATTCAGACCGATCGGGGAATACCAGTTTTGGAGAAAATCGTCCTAACGGTTTAGGCGCTAGGTTTGACCACAGACAGAGGAAGACAGTCAGACATTTGCCGTCAATCAACTTTTCCGTATCAAAGACCCACAAAACATGGATTTTGACTACATACCATGTTAGATAATGTCATTTGCTACATATGGGAACAAAGTTTATTTCTCTTTTTTGATTTCAAGGACCGGAAATAGGAGATTTTCTCGCGGAAAAGTTCTGATTTTGGGCGCAAGATTAGAACAGTTAAACGAGAAAGTAAAAATTATTATAATAAATGAATAACGAAATAAACTGTAATGAAAGAGCCAAAACAATCAACTAACTAACCGACTCGGATATTTGACGACATGAGTAGCGTAACTGTTTCTTATTTTCATTAAGGAAAGTTGATAGTGTTTTCTTCGACCTTCAACAGAAAACACCAAAGCTGTGCAAGTTCTAAATAGGGAATTTTCCCCCAGGACAGCCCAAACAGATTAAAGAACAAGAAATTCGTTCAGTATGGTGGCAAGAAATCGCCACGCGCACATGGAACACAAGTTACCATGATTCGTAACTCGAAAGTGTGTCATTCTAAGCACTTTTTCTCTGTAATTCTACAACGAAAATCGGCGAATTTAGGCAAAAAAGACGTTTTGTAGGTTCCTGTACCAAAAGAGTAGATAATTCCTGAATATATAGTAAATAACTTTCTCCAACATCTGTAGTCACAAACCATGTTTGGTGGATCCTTGATAACGAAAAATTGGTTTTCCACAAAACGCCTATCTATCAGCACGTCTGTCTGTAAACCAGATTAGCGGCTAAAGCGTTGCCATAATTTTCACCTAAAGTGATATTTCCAGATCGATCTGACTGAAATCGCAGCCTCATGAATTTGAAAAGTGTATTTTGTTTTTTGGCGTACTTTACATGAAGCCCCAATGGTCTTTTCAAAATTTTCTCTAACATAGCTTCAAGTATTTTTTTTTTTCGCAGATACATCAAAGTACAAATGCATGTATAAATTAGATGTAGATGATAAATAATATTGTAAACAGTACAAATAATAGTATAAGTTATAAAATTGGTGCAGGTCCGATTTCCCTCAAATTCCCTGAATTTTCGAAAATTGCAAACGTTTACATTTTTCTCGGTGTCTTCATTCAACTAAAATATTGAATATAGAGATTTTCCTTCTGAATGACTGATTCTGATTTTTTTCGGCTCTTCGTAATTACATCTTTAATTAGGATCGTGCACAATGTTTTTCAAACTTTGACCAGTTGTTTCGTATTTTTGTGAAATGGAGGCAGTTTTAAAACAAAATCTTTTTTTCAAAAAATGCTTCGACACTAGTTGTAAACATTTTAAATGGATAGAGCTAAATGCATTGAACGACATATCAAAGTTCTTTTCAGGTACCCTTTTAATTTTTCAAATAACACAAATGTAAGTTCAATTAGTATTAGAACATTACGTAACCATTATAAATAATGAGAGAAGGTATGTACTGTGGCCGCCCCACTAGTTTCGATTGTAATATACATCTACATCTAGACTCTACATTCTTCATGAAGATTTTTTTAAACCTTCTATTACACTTTTTTAAGGTTCAGCTCTTCTGGGTATTTGTTTTCAATTGCAAGGGTGATTTGGAGTGCATCAGTATCTGGAAATCATATAAAATTAAATTGACTCCTTGAGATTCAATAACATTTAATCATACAGATATAACAATAAGTCTTTCTGATTGTTACTTAGCGCTTAGTAATATAATTTTTATCCACGAACAGTACCAGGCTTATTTGATGTGAAGCACAGTTCATAGCCTGGCTGTTCCAAGTTGGTTTCCAGTAATCGTTTGATTATTTTCATTTTTAAAACAATGATTTACAAAGTGCGAAATGCACGGGCCCAACCAGATTGTTTCAACCACATTAACGTTGACTCTTGAGGTAATGCTCGTTCTTTTGTTGCAACAAAAACACATTTTGGCACACAAAAACACGTTTAACTATCAATGTTAACCGGCCCAAAAACACATTTTGACTTGTGGCTAAACATCAGAAATGACGGGTGGAATGATGCCTTCTGGAAATTATCTGGTAATCCTAGTTCCTCGAAAATGATATCAAAAATCAAACTTTACAGCAAAATACCAGACATGTGAAAGATATGATATGAACTGAGTATTCAATGAATACGAATTTCTGTGAAAAATATTCTTGTAGGTGAAGTATTCATTTCTTTACAACCGATTTCTTTCATTAGCACAAGAGGTTACGATAGTTGATAATGCTGTTCCAAGGACTATAAGGAATTTATTTTATCTACAACCATTAAGAAGAATGTCTATTTATCATTATCAGGACTATTCGCAAAAATCTTTCGATTCTTTTCTGCGTTTAGCAAATCTGTTTGTTGTTTTATTTCTGCTTCCCACAACAAAATCGTTGATGTTTGGTGCCTTCACTTTCTTTTCCCTTTCATTCAGAAAGGAGTTTGAATATTTTTAGGCAAATTCTCATTAATTCGTTTACATTACCTCTTTATTCTATTGGTTCAACATCTATTTTTCCTTCACGCTCACGTCAGTCCTATCTTGTTGATATAAAGTTGTGATAGCAATTCCTGAGGTTTCTGTTACTAGAGGTTACAGAATGGTTTTTGAATGATCCTAGTATTAAAATGTATATCGTTTCAGGTGTGGTTGATATAATTTATTTACTTTAATACTAGATATCTCTCCGCTGAAGGATAAAGATATTACTGACTGGAAGCCAAATCCGGGATCAACCTGTTTCCCTTCATTTCCCCATATGTCCCCATCTTATCGTTCACTTGTGACCGAATTATATTCTCATAAACTGCCAAAAAGATCGTCTTTCTTATGATATGCTTATGCAAAGGATTACAAAGATTAAAAAAAGGATAATTTGTAACTAAATTCCAAAATCACAATGTATACAAATGTATAATAAACACTAAAATAAGTGCACAGAACTATTGCAGTCATTTTCGAAGTATATTTTAAGTCAAGGTGATTTAAAGGCGGGGAAATGTTTTTTTTAACTGCAGCCCTGATGTTGAGAAAATCTAAAAAAATCCACAACAGTTTTTGTTTTACGAGCAACGTTTGAAATTTTTTTCGAACCTGTTCCATTGTTCTAAGATACAATAAAAAACTTTTTGTTATTTTTTTTCAAAAATATTTTTTTTGTGTTTGAATTTGGGTCTGAGAAAATATCAAGAAATATTTTTCTTATAGTATAAATTATCTTCTTATTTATCGTATTTTTCAGTTTGATAAAATAGTGTCGAGTTGCCGAAAAAATTAAAATTAAAAAACTCGTTTTTGGCTATTGAGGGGGTGTGGGTGGTGGGACGGGGGTAAGAAACCTTTCAAAAATATAAATTTTATGTTAGAATTATAATGTAACCACTCATATGTCATTTGGTTGAGAGGAACTTTTTACCATCTTATCCGGGAGTACCCTTTCATGTAATTTCTGACAGTGTACGTCAGAGGCCGCCAGATGAGCGCGAAGAAGGGGAAGTTTTCCTCGTACCAAAACGGTGATCTTGTGGAAACTGCGAAGGTGATATACTAGGAGTTGTCAGCATAAAAAAAATATTTTTCGTACCTTCACTCACATTATGGTGCGCTGTGTATGTGCCACTGGCTTTGTAAGTGCCACACGTTACATTTTATGCATACATTATCGTACGACAAATGGCTATTTTTCATACGAGAGATAAAAGCGATCCTTTATTTTGCGAGTATGAAAGATTGCAACACGAGGCCGATGGGCTTGAGTGGTACAATCCTACGACCAAAATAAAATCACTTTTACCACGTGTATCATAAATGTTTTTTAGACAGCCTTACTGAATTTCATTTTATTTTAATTCAAGCACACAAATAAGTTAAGATTGGTAGTAGCTGATGCGGTCGACTTAAGTAGTTTGTTTTCTTTGTTGCATTTACAGATTTATCTCAACGTTTGAGCAACACCTCACTTTTAACACTAATGCTAAAATGGAACTTTTATCACGCTATGTATGCACTGAAAGAACTACCTTTAGTAGTTGATGTATAAAAAAAAAGTTCAGCATGATAATGTGCAATCTATCAAAAAGCAATGTTTCATAAAGACATAACTCTCCGTATACCCAATATAATTTTTGTTTGAAGATTTCAAAACGACGGATATTTCCAATTTTTTTTCGCAGAAGTGTCATGATCGTGGAAGTCAGCAAGTTCACGATGCCACGCTTCGCGAAGTCCAGCAAAATCGCTTAGAGGTCTGACGTTTGCGACCAGGTGTGTCGAACTTCTCTCCGCGACCTCCGCGTTGTGGGGAATATATCGATTTATTGAAGTAAAAAAAAAAAATTAAAAAATGCGATAACTCGTCGTTATATCTAGTATCTACGAACCTTTTGCCGAATCGCTGAGTTCCGGCGTCAAGGGATGTCTCTGATCTGCACCTGTTTCCACGAACTCCGCGTTCATAATGTATGGGTGTATTGAAAGAAAATGATCGTTTTTTTAAAAAAAAATATGATAAATCATTGCGGTATCTAGTATCCACGAACCTTGTGTGAAATCACTGAGTTCCGGTGTCAGGGGCGGTGTGTCTGGTCTGGACCTCTTTTCGCGACCTCCGCTTTGTGGGTGCTGGACGTCCGTCGGGCAGGGGCGCTGCTGCCCCTGGGGGGGGGGGAGACGACCGCGGGCGAGTGGGCGAGTGGCGCTCAATTGCCGCGTCATCCGCCCGCAACGCGCTCAAGTGGCCTGGGCTCACTGGGCCACGACGCCACTTCTTCGAGCCAAAGCTCCCGAACATCTTTGGGGAATTGTATGTTTCGTTCAGAGTTTTCAACGGAAACTGTCTAAAGTGACTGGGCGTTTCTCGGGAGTACACATTTATCACAATCATATCAATCACGAAAACGAATAAATTTTATCTCTAGTGTAAAATTAAAGCGATTTTATTTACATTCCGTTCATTTCCGCCACACCACACTCCTCGCCTTGACCGCTCTATCCTCGTCCGGTTCCTCCCACTGAACTCCAGCTGAATTTAGCTCAGAGCCAGCATTGCCACAGTGTCTGCAGGAACTCTGACCGGGAGGTTCTTGGGTTCGTGTCCCGACAGTGACGTATTACATTCTCTCTACGGAGTAGAGAGAAAGTTATGTTATGCTGCGCGAAAAACGGCGAATTTTCGGCCGAAAGAATCTTCTTACAGGGCCCTGGTAACGAAAAAGGGGATAAATCCAGTAGCTAAATTTAGTAAAGAAATCCTCTAACACGTGGTGTAGCCAGAATTAATGTTTTGTGAGACCTTGTTGATGTCAATCGATCAGCCAGTCAATTTCTTGTCGTTTATTTGGCCCAGAATTTTCGTCTGAGGGAGGGTAATTATATTAATATTTAATCAAGAGGTAAGCTTGCGCAGCCGGACGGAGGAATTTTTGCTGAACGAGAGATGTCACGCCGTGTTTTGTAAAAAATATTGTATTCAGTCGCATTCTCTATTGAACAAGACGAAAAACTGCCGAGCACGATAGATTGCGAAGGATAGACTGCGCTGCTGATAGACTGGGAATGTCATTTGAATGTACCGAAACATGCATTAGAGCACCTGAATTTCGGTCACCAAATCTTTGGTTAGATTGACTGTTTCTGTGTCCGGACGAGTGAACGGCTGTGAATATTAGTCCTGTACAGCATTTCATGCTTTTATCATGTGAGATGGTGGTGGTCTTCCCTCGGAGAGTGAGATCCGGCGCCGACCAACACGGCGACTTCCGGGGGTTTCCCCTCCCACGGGGCACCGCATCAGCCGAGACTCATTCTAAGCTTCCGACTGGTCTCGCGACATGTGTGGTAATGTAGTGCATCTAAATGTAAGTGTATGTAAGTAAGGGGTGAGGTTAAGACAAGGAAGAGGAAGGAAAGATCGCGCGCGATTTATTACCTGTTAGGGTACTGCTCCGGTTTCCGCCTGGTGTTGATCGTAGGAAAATCGACCGGCCATTACGTCGGCCTCTAGAATTCTCCCCCAAACAACGGCTGAATTCCACCTTGCTATATAGCTAGTGTCGAAAATCCTGCATCGTCGGGACTCAAACCCTACGATATCCCGGTCAGAGGTACTCCAGTGACATTAGTTGATGCTCTGAGCCACCTTAGCTGGTCGGTCGCAAGAGACATTAGCTGAACTTTTTCGACTTCGCGCAAATCTTGCATCGTGTTCGATGCAAGATTGTCATTATAAGGAAGAATTTCTTCAATTTACATATTTACATTTTTACTCGTTTCTGTCCGAATGACGTTGATTTTCCTACGTATGATATTAAACAATTTGCTTACCGATTCGATTCATGATAAAGACTAGCTTCTAGAAGTTAGGAAAAACAAAAATCTTGGAGAAACAGCTGTACAGCGACGAAGCATTTCTCAACAAAACGACAAGACACATTTGCACGTACTGTAACGTGAGTTAATTATTCGCTGTGTTATGTATCCGTGACAAAAAACTGTAAGAGGTAAGAAATATTACAGATATACCGTAACATCTTTTGGCAATGTGAACCTCATAACGATTTTAAACTTACTTAGAATGTTTTGCAGTATCAGTATAAATCGATTTAAAAATGTACACTTAACAGTTTACTTTTAGATTTGGCCTGAAATTCTTAAATTTGAGCTTACATAATAAAAATACAAAGGTATATTTTTAATTATTATGGGTGTAATAAATATCGTGCCGACTACTGCAGGTTTTTTTAGCAGTAAAGAGCGTGTAACTTAATTATGTTAAAATCATCGAAAAAATAAGTGAATTATGATGTATGTTGAAGTTAATGGAAATACTTTAATTAATTTTAATAAAAGCCTATTTTTTCGTAAAACTTATTTTCAAACGTCTACAGACCGGGCCCACTGTGATGATGGTCTCACGGTAGGAACGAACACGCACAAACGAAATATTATGAGATGGAATTCGTGGACCTCAAAAAGATGTTCTTTTTCTTTTTTAAGAACCGAATGATGCGTATTTTACTGATTGAGGCTAATGATCAAAGCTGCTGATTGAAGTCCTTCCCATTGATTACACATTCTATGTATCTGCGATATACTTTCTTTGTGTAGCACTCAATTCAATGGTAGAAGAATTAAATAGTTCAGCTGTTGATCTCAAGGTTATGGTCTGAATACTTTTCTGTAATTTGATCATAGAATTTATTTTCAGGCAAGATTATTACAACTTTTCAAGTAGAAAAAACGTTACTACATATTTTAAGGTTGAAAGAAAACACTCTTTTTATTAACTTGCCCAAATTCATAAATTATGGTTTTCTAATTGACATTTGGCGTAAATATCCTTTATTTATACAGAAAAAAGCAATAATTCGTCTCATTTGGCAAAAATTATATGTAATTTGTGGATGGGTAATTTTATTGATAAATATTGGAGACGTGGAGAATGGTATCATTTGTTTTCTTATGTTGTCGATGTTGACGTGCCTAGCTGAGTCGGTGACTAAACACTTTCTTTGTAATGGACAACAAAAACACAAAAATAAGAAAAATTACAATAAATTATGTGAATTAGCAATTTACCCTGTAGGTCACGTTTGGTATATATTTACTACTGTTATACCTCCTTAAAGTTGTCCACTTAGTAAATAACCTGAACAAATATTTAATTCTGCAACTTCTACGATAATATTAGAAATTAATAATATTATGTACAAACCGCTTAGAAAAATATAGAAACACAATTTTCAATGACGTTGAGATTTATGATCATAGGTCTCGAATGCAAGATTTTCTGTCGATGCTCCGGTTTCGTTTAGATCTCAGAGTCTGGGAAATGGATAAAAATTGAGGTTGTGATGATCATTGTAATACTCTGGTTGAAGGTTATCGACATGTAAGAGGTCAGCGGCATGTCGGGCCACCAGTAAACTTATCTGGTTGCACAAGTGGCAACATCGTTCTCTTAATGAAATGCCGACAAAACCATTTCTAACAGCGGAAAAACATTTGCGTTGCAGATGATGTTGCTCGAGATAATGCTGGCAATAGGAAGAGAGACTGAAAAGGTTCTGAAGGATGTTAATTATATTTTGATTATTGAAAATAATGCTTGGTGGTAAAAATTTTAAAGACGAACAAGAACGTTATTGTTCATAATTCTCCTACATCACTCAGCGAATGGTAAGACAATTACAAATATCCTATTCCTGGGTTACTATGCTTCTAGGTTTCGTTTTCGCCGCATAAACCATCGTTTTGTGCCAAATTCGACCAAAGTTTGTTATATGAACCTGTAATATAAGAAAAATAAAGGATGTTTGTAGTACACTGTAGCTGTTGTCAGTCACTGGAAAACTCAGATATTCCTTAATCTCATGCAGAGAAAGTCCATATTCTCTCTATCAGTTTGTGGTTACACTATATGGTGTGTATATTCAATTGCACAATAGCATGGATAATTCATCTCTCAAAATTCTTAATTATCTTTATTTTGATTCATTTCTGTATTTGAAAATGTTGTTAAGTTTTTAATGAACCACTTATGTTCATTTGATTGTCCAGGTGGTCATTTCCTGTTTGAATAGCACTTGATTCATATACTCACACAAAAATTTCATCATAAAATATTTTGGAGCTGTTCCAGATCAAAAAGTAACAATTTCACGTTTTACAAATTATGATTGTTTTGTCTTATGATTCATTGACTTATGTAACACGCAAATTATCACAAGTACGAGTACTCGTACTTTAGATAAGGGATCATAGGGGGCAGTTATGTTGTAGTAGTCTAATTTCTCAAAAAGCTTTTTGCGACGCATTGCAGCCGTCTCCAGTACAAAGTGGGAGAAATATCAAGATTACAATTTGTAAAAAAGAATAAGCGAAAGGACGTGATATTGAAAATTACAAATTGAACGAAAGGAAGAACAAATTACAAAATTACAGAAGAAATAATACTTGAAATTACAAACGTACAAAACAAATATATTTGAAATAACTGATAATTAAATATTTGGCTGAATTAAAAAGTTAGCATAATAAATTAGGCTAACTTCAAAAGTAATTAACGTTAAGATGAAATAAAATACAATAAAAATAATAAATAAATGCAGATTCGCAAATGGACATACTAATTCCGGGGCAGTTCCTTGTGGTAGTCCCTGGGATAGTCCCTCGTAGCAGTCCCTTGTGAGTGTATGAGAGTGGAAACTGAACTATACTATACACAAACATAATAAACAGGATGCAGATCACCGAAATGAAGATTTTAAGGGTCTGCATCGGCGTTAGAATGATAGACATAATCCTTTATGAGGAAATTCGAAACAAGAAATTTATAGTGTTAATGAAAAAAATAGATGAAGACGAATACGTAATTACAAAAAGCTTGGAGAGACCATATTGAAAGAATGGAGAACACCAGAATACCAAAGCAGTTTCTCAACTATAAGCCGAATGGAAAAGGGATATTGGAAGATTGAAAGGTGGATCAGTAATGAAACACATCGGAAAGGAAGTTCTAAAGCTTGAATAATAATAATAATAATAATAATAATAATAATAATAATAATAATAATAATACCTACTAATAATAATATTAATACCTAATAATAATAACAACAACAACAACAACAACAACAACAACAATAATAATAATAATAATAATAATAATAATAATAATAATAATAATAATAATAAGAAGAAGAAGAAGAAGAAGAAGAAGAAGGCGAGAATACTGGGGCGGTTGATGGATCGGTAAAAACAAACAGCATGTGTCAGGAGCATTGACCTGCTATTTAAAGGGAGGCTGAAAATGGAAGGAGGGAAGAAAGGGAATTTTCTAAGAAAGATATTTTAGAGGGATGAGAAAGGGAGGCTGTGAAGGAAACAAGTAAGGGAAGTTCGTGGGAAAACGTTTATTACAGGTCACCCATATTATCGGAGGTGGTTTCATTATTGGCGACGACGTCATTGAATTTGAAAGTTCTGTTGTTTAAAATTGTTCTCTAGGCTAAGGCATAAAAGGAAGACCAATAAAACTCAATGTGGTCTAGTGGAATTCCTGTTGTTAAATGCAAATTTCTCTCTGTTACAACGGACATTCGATTGTTCAATAATAATTTATGTATTCATGGGGCGACATTTCACATCCTGGATGCGCACTCAACAGTTAAATGTAGTATCCTTTTTCACGTTAGTATAGCATTTTCTATAAATGCATTTGAAGTATACACAGGTGAACCCTGTAGTACGTAATAGCATCCTTTATCTTCTCAACCGTGAACGATACGAAGATGTTTGGAAAATCGATGATATACATTAGGATGATTAGGTAGGTATATTTCGCCTTTTTTCTATTTTTGTTACAAAGGTGTAGAGTCAAGTTTGATTTTTCTAAATTAAACCGTTTACGGAGACTTGTCGTGTCATAATGGCATTAAGAAAACTGATATTTCAAATGCCACGTTGAGATGAACACAATTCTATGATTTTTTTATGGAGAAACATATTATTTGCTTTTATGGGGGAGATGGAGTAGCTCTCTATATTACTGCTGAATTCAAGAAGAGTTGACAATGATAATTCAGTCATTCATTGTGACTTGTGAAGCTTAGTGTAAAAAATAGAATCACATTCCATTTTATTACAAAACTTGAAATGTAGGTACCATTATTTGCATCTGAACGCCTGAAAAACGAAATATTTTCATAATTAAGCGAATAATTTTTTGTATATTTTTGAAATTCAGGTGGCGCGATATTAACGGACTGCGGATGTAATGTATCATGTTCGCTTCCAATTATTTTTGCACTGACTAACCTAAATGCAATGACATAAAGATCGAAAAAAACATCAGTTACGAAGCGCTATATACACTACTTATAATTCTATGGGATTAATGATATATTTTAGTTGTCTTTCGATAATAGAATCCCGTTATTGTACACCAAACAATACTTATTTAGATCAAATATATTTATTTAACTTGTATGCTCGATTATTAACGCAACCACATTTCTTTTGTACTGGAAGAAAGTTGTGAAATAGTATAAACGCAACTCTAAATATTACTTCAAAGCTTTTTGTAAATAAACAAATATAATGGGAATTTATAACATTTTCAGATAAAAGAGTATTTTTTTAACAATTAACCAAATATACAAATTACGGATGTCAAACGGAATCAAAACGTCCTTTGGACATTTTGATTCGATTCTAGAATTTGAATAGAATATTTTTTCTACTGAAAAAGTAGTAGTTGCTGGACAAGAATATAGCGTAGAATAGAATCGAGACAAAGGTTTATTAATCCAGGATGCTAATGGCTCTTTTAACAATTATTTGTGGATTTATCCATCGAAGATAAATCCAAGCACTAACACTGCCAACCGTAAGAATTTATTTTGCATAATTTCTAATTTTTTAAGGTAAATAGGTGTTGCATCTCCCCAAATTGGACAGGTAAATGTTAAAAATTGCAGTATATTTTTGAATACAGTAATTGATGTTTCTGTATTAATTTTGGAGGTTTTATTAATTAATGGACATGGTGTTAACATTTTTTAAAATAAATATTTGCTTTGTTTTGATGAATTTCGTTCTAAGATTAAAACGTGTTTTAAAAATATATTGCGTTCCATTACAGTAATTAACGAAACGAGGGAATAAAGAAGCGTATGATTGCACGAATGGTAGAGAAATGTTCAAGAAAACGAGCGACGATAGGAGCGAGTTTTCTTATATACCACGAACGCAATTATACCTCTTTATCCATATTTTACGTTCAATATTTTTTCGTTTCCATTTAAGAATAATTTAAATTTAGAGAAATTCAAGCACATCTTTACAATTCGAGGCATTTCTTTAATGACGTCGGATTGTTTCTGAAAAATATCTGGTGGGTGTTGGATTGTGTTTGTTTGCTAGAAATATTTGCAAAAGGAAGGTGCTGAACATTTTGCGGATAAAAGTTAAGAAGCTGACAAAGTTATGTAAATATTACTTCCCAAGAAAAATAAAGACAGGAATGAGATAGAATACAACATGTACAAATTGCGAAATAAAGAAAGCTAGTCACTTCTGACACAAGTGGATAAAAACCGAGCTGTCGGCCTTGTTTGATAATTTTTCGTTCTCATATTGCAATAAAATGTTTTAGGATTGCGATAAGATGTCTTTGTTTTGTAAATAACTAAAGTAGCGAAGGGCCTCGCATTCTGTTGACCCCATATCAGAAGAACCCGCAAGTGTGTTTGCGTCTAGGGTGTGGTCGATTAAGCGTCCCATCGGGACGTAAAGGGTAACCGGTTGTCGGCTGGATAAAAGCCCTAGAAAAAAAACAAACTATAAGCAAATCGTCCCCATCAAAACTTAGATTCTACATTTCGCCATCCACACATTATTGTTCCGTCAACACCCTCGCTCTCTCACCGAGGTCTCTCGCAGCATCATTGAGTTGGCAGGCGTGGGCTTCCTGCGGGGCAAATGCCAAGCGTGATTACGCCCCAACGAGGCGGAGGGAGAGCAGCCAGTTTGGCTGCGTAATGTGCTTAAATTCATAACTTCTTTTATGGGAGCTTAGCTCAGTTTACGCAGATGCTGCGGAGACCTTAAGCGCTTCAATGCGAACAAAGGGGCATGTGGGAGCGAAGGAAGCGATGCTCTTCAGAATATGAACTTGTTTATCGTGCTCTGTAACTAACTACCTTGCGAATTCCGGTCGGTCATTTGCAGGCAACGTAGAAGTAATGTAACACTGGTAAATCTTTCTCGTGTATTTTACTCGTGAGTGTTTGTATTCTGTGTCTAGTGTCTTTTAAAGCATCTAACTCGGTCCGTACATTTATCCTATTGACGCTTCATTGCGTGTCGTGTTTAAGAACCATCTGCTTTAACGGAGATAACCGAATGAAGATACACAAGAGGGCACGAAATAATAACAGGGTATCAATGATCAGTAAACGATGATGGTATTGCTTTGCATTTCTTATCACCAAAATTCAATATTTTAGTTTATTGGCAGTAGCGTGAATAGATTCTCGGAGAAATTGGTGCATTGGGTTCAAATGGGAATGTCATTTCTCAATAGTTTGTTTACCTTAAAATCACATGTTTATGTCTTCGCCCAACGTTTTTATTGTGAATAAGACTTTAGTTTCAAAAGGTTATGAAACGAAACATGGGTGGTGGAGCGAGGAGGGAAATGTTGTGAACAGGCCGCCACAGCGTTGTCTGCTGATGTGAAGCTCGGCTGGTTGAACAGGCAGACACGTCTATCTTATCGACCGTGCAGGCCCCCAAAGTCAAGGACCTCCGGAGGGGGTTTCGACGGCGGCGGACGGCCTTTTTTTAGGTAACTCGTTGCATGTCCCAGTGGCGTAGGGCAGTCAACACTCGGCCGTCCGCAGACCAGTGAATTGAAGAACTTCCGCGAGAATGCGCTTCAGCTCAAAACAGCAATTACACTGGAGCGAAAATGTTTATGCATACGCGCATACCCTTACAGTTGATGCCATATAATGGACTTCAGAGTAAACAACTGAAACAAGATAGGGATATAAGCTATTTTTCAAGCCTTTGGCGCGGCACTTTATTTCAAGGTCCGTGAAAGAAAGGACTTGATGAAAAGTTTTGGACATAATGAAAGTTATTTGAGAAGAGGGCGATCAATCTACATGACCATGGAGATTATCCATTGATCAACCCCCAAACCAACACTCATCATAGTTGAGTACTAAAATAGACAATAACTCCATTTACTATGTCAACTTTAAACTGGGTGAGCAGACTCAGAACTGATGTCACTGTAGTGCCTCTGACCAGGGAATCCGTATGGTTCGAATCCTTTCTACATAAGCTAGATAGTTTGGTCGAATTTAGCTGCCGTCTGGAGGAGAATTCTAGCGCTCGGCTGCTCTGATCTTAGTTTTCCGTGGTTTCTCCGATCAACACCAGGCGAATGCCGGAGCAGTACTCTAACAAACGGGCCACGGACCGCGCGCGATCTTTCCTTCCTCTTCTTTTCATCTGCTTAGCCCTTACTTACACACTTACATGCACTACACTACCACATATATCAGGAGACCAGTCGGAAGCTTAGAGCATATTCCAGATGGGTCCGTGACCGCTAGAGGGAGATACATACAGGACGAAAACCCTGGAAGCCGACGTGCAGGTCAGCGCCGAATCTCATCATGTAGCGAGAGAAGAAGACCACCACCTCCAGTGGTAAAACATGCACAGCACTTACACGATTAATGAACATAGCAGTTAACAATCCGGAAACACGAAATTATCAAATAATCAATTTTAAGCGCGCCCTGATTGCTTGGTAGAATTTTCTCATTTTCAGACTCTTTGTCTTTGGCTCTTTGGGTTTAAAAGAGTGTTCAATTTACTAGATCTTTACTGATATGTGAAAATTGTGACAGTTTTTAGTTATTATGGTACTTTTCCGCAAATAGTAAAACATGGAATACGCCTAAACAGAGCTCAAAACATCCATGTTAAAAAGCACTGACATAAAAAGTAGATGTTAAACAATTATGTACTCGTATTTATAAAAACATGATCATCGATACGGCATCCCAAAGTAAGTGGGAAGTCTTGTGAAATATCTTCTTTAAGCGACATTGAACCGAAAATCAATGTGGTGAAAAATTTTGTGTTAAGTGTAGATGTCCACTGAGTAGCTGCACTTCTGACACGCACATAAGTACTAAACTGGGCAAACAACAATTCGTTGAATGGCGATGGAAAAGGAGACACAATGATCTAACATAGAGATAGGCATAAAAAATAACGGAATGGAAGGCAGCGGCAAGAAAACACACTAATACTAAATAACGGACTTACGGAAAAATGGTTGACCGATACAAGTTAACGACACAAAACAAAACTTTTGTTTTGGAAGTCGATTTAAACCAATGTCTTAATTAATCAAACAACTGAGACGTATTACAAGTAACTGTCACTATGTGATGTGCACTTCGAACCGTTCTGTGTTTCTGAGTAAAAATATGAGCGCTGATTCATTAAAATCAGAGGGGACTTCTTTTATTTTTAACACATGCTTTATCTCCCAAGTCCTCTGTCTGATTACGTGTGTAACATCATTTACTTTAATTTATTCTTTTGAAACATGAAGCATCTTGAAGTAGATCATCTTTCTCTAAAAAACTTATAAGTTGGAAAAAGAAAAATTTACTAGAGGGTAAAAAAACGAAATATAAATAAAAAAACGTGGAGAAGTCATGATGAAAGCAAACGTCTTAATGGAACGTTGTTTCTTAATAATAATAGCAATAATAATAATAGTAATAATAATGGATGTTTTAATAATTATTATACTTTATTTAATAAATAATAAACCAGATTCAAGAAAACTTTAGAGACATTTTGAGAAAATCCTGTTCTTAATTTGTCCATATTTGACTCAAAATTGTGCGAAAACCACTATATTTTCAAAAACCGTTCAGGACTTTAATTAAAGATCTAATCGTACAGAACAAATTTTATTTAAAGAAAAACCGTGTCTCCAAAAAAATGTAGTACGACGGGGTCAAAAAATAAGATACTTTTGCAATTTTTAAAAATTCAGAGGTAACAGTGAAAATCGGACCTGCACCATATTTATAAATGTCTATTGGATTTCCGGTTTTGTATCAATTAATGGATTTAATGTTCTATTTGTATTGTTATTTGGGAAAGATCGAATGACTTGAGGTGTGAGAAAATTAGGTTTCACCCCCCTCTAACTTTTCCCGTTCCGTGTATTCTTTCCTTCTCTGTACCCAGTGGCGAGTGTGTGGAGGTGGATGGCGGAGGGAGGAGGGAGGGGGGCCGGAAGCCGCCACTTGCGCGGGCGCAGCGATGTGCGTGGGCGACGGGCAGGGGGGGGGCGAAAGCACCTCGTGGAGCGTGTTGCGCTTTTTGGGCCGCCAACTTCATTCCCACGGCCCCAACACTCAGGCGGCTCTCAGCGCCACAGGGCATTCTTGGTTCGACTCATCTTCAGGGAGATATGTCGTTCGACGCGGAAACAAGTAAGCCGTGCGCATTGTTGCAATGGTTGTTATTATTATTAATCTATAGATATAAAAATGGATGTTGGTTTGTCCGGGGTCGACCAACTCCGACACCGTTTGACCGATCTCCACGAAACTTGGTATGTCAAGTATGACCTGTAGTATGATTTTTTCGTGTTATTCGCAAACGGTGAAGTAATATCTTTAAATCATCTTTCATAATTTAATAGAGAAGGACGATGTAAGATGTTTGCCAGAATTTATTTACCAGTTTAATTTCACGATCAATTTTAACCGTCGTTTTTAATGACTGACGACCGTCGTTTTCAGGGAGAGAATATGGAGACTTTTTATTTTCTATTATTTCAGAATTATTCCTTAACGCTTTGTGGATAATTCTGGCTTGGTGGCGTCGAAAATATGTAACGTTTGCAAGCGCAGTTTCGTCTCTCCCAAACATTTGTGAGGAGCTTGTCCCCCTCTGTTAAGGGCAAGATTATTCATTCCAGTTTGCAGGTGTTGAATGACCGATTGAGAAACTTGCGAAAAATGTGATAAATTTGAAGAAAAATAATTTTTGGTTTCAGAAGTAATTTTGTATTGCAAGTTCTATGGTAACTTTTGGACTGATTTAAAAACAATTTCTACTGCAGAAATTGATATCGATTGTGTAACCATTAGAATCGAAGGTTAAGGGTGCTGAAATAGAATTTTAAAGTACGGAAGATGCTGTATAATTTCTTAAATGAATAATATAAAATTGCCAAGAAAATAAAATTTTGCGTAAATTTAATATTACTTTATGCTGTTTTATTTAAAACTCGAGTAGACAGTATTAAAACAAACGAGGATATAAAATTTAAATGCAAACACATTTATTATTTTTATGACTCGTTCGTTTATTCCCAGAAAATGATATTTTTATTTCTGCTCTTGTGAGTAGTGCATATTTTAATATTGGAATAACAGACGGTGCCAGTACAAACAGTGCCTCTACCTCCTATGTTACAGAGCTCAACTAGGGTAATCCGGTATCTTTGTTTATTAAAGATTTCTGTTTTGCTATGAATTTCTGATTGGATTGATTTCGTATTTTTAGTGGTTTCAATTACACCGCACGGGAATATTTAGACTTATATAGAAAGAACGGCAATTTATACACGATTATACGTTTCTCCATTCGAATGTACGTTACAAATAGACACTTAATAGATGTGTAGACCTTAGTTGCAAAATAAGCACTTCTAAGCACTATATATGTTGTTCCTTGATATGGTTAAGTCACGAAATGTGTTCGTTATAAATTTCTAGTGTTGACGTCAAACACTTGACTTCAAATTTTTAGGAATGTGCCTAACAATTCGGTCTTGTAACCACATCACGGGCGGAGGCGCGCGGGTGAAAGGCCCATTTACAATGCAAACATAAACATAAGCTTGGCGTTAACATAAAAGTTAGGACTAAGTCCACAAACGAACTCATTTACAATGCGATCGCATAAGCATAACACGTAAGACGTTAACTTAAAAGCTTGCAGGCTTCAAGCTTCAGCTTATGCTTAAGCTTAAGTCAAAAATAAAAAATGAACCAATCACTGTACGTTAACTCGAAATCGAGTATCGAAAGAAGTCGATAGACGAACTTTCGACACAGTCGATCACTGTACGTTAACTCGAAATCGAGTATCGAAAGAAGTCGATAGACGAACTTTCGATTCTCGAACTCAGCCAACCAATAGTAAACTGAAATGTCTCACAGCCAATATAAACTCTTATTTTGCTTATATGTTTATGCTCGACGTTGTGAATACTTCAATCTATCACTTATGTTAATGTTCAGTCGCTGCCTGGAGGAGAATTCTAGCGGCTTTCTGCTCTGATCGGTAGTTTTCCGTGGTTTCTCCGATCAACACCAGTCGAATGCCGGAGCAGTACCCTACGGACCGCGCGCGATCTTTCCCTCCTCTTCCTTCCTATCCTCTTACACACGCACTTACACTAACATGCACTACACCACCACATATTCTGGGAGGCCGGTCGGGAGCTTACAGGTTGTCCCGGCTGGGGCTGTGCCCCGCTGGTGGGAGAGTCCTGGTTAGGGGGAAACCCCACTAGCCAACGGTAGGTCGGTGCCGGATCTCACCATCCAGCGGGGGAAGATGATAATAATAATAATAATAATAATAATAATAATAATAATAATAATAATAATAATAATAATAATAATAATAATAATAATAATAAAATTGTCTTTATTAGTGGCGAGACTCAGGCCATTAGGCCTGCTCTTCCGCCTAACCACAAAAAGATCACCGCCATCTCCCGAGAAAAACACATGCACTACACTAACGGGACTAATGACCGAAGCAATTGACGCGCCCGGAAACACGAAAAAATCAATCTATGTGTCATGCTTATGTTTGTGTTCGCATTGTGAATGGGCTGTGTGCTCCGCCTGCATCCACGTCTGCCAACGTGTTCGCTTGTCCCCAGCCAGACCGCGCCTACATCGGCTTCGCGACGCTGCCGGAGCAGGTGCACCGCAAGAGTGTGAAACGGGGCTTCGACTTCACGCTGATGGTGGTCGGGGAGTCGGGCCTGGGCAAGAGCACGCTCGTCAACGCGCTCTTCCTCTCCGACCTCTACCGCGACCGCCGCGTGCCGGACGTCGCCGGTGAGTAGCCAACACTACTATGCTCCACTAAATGCACTGCTATCTTAGATAGATATTTATTATTCTGCAGGTAGGTATATACAATCTGGTGGCAGAACTCTACAATTTACACATTACTAATATTAACTTTAAATTTAACAACGTAACTTCAAATTCTTTAAAGATATAATCAGCAATCTTCTTCAACAGAATCAACCCTGACCCGACCCCACCCCCTCTCACAATAGACAACACGACTATTAACAGGATTCACGACACACAATACCTTGGTATCACTCTTGACAGAAGACTGACCTGGAACAAACACGTGGACTCCATCACCCAAAAAGCAAACAGACGAATAAACGCTCTGACTCCAGTACTGACTCACCCACACACGCCGACAAAGACAAAACTTTACATATACAAGACGTACATTAAACCCATCCTGACCTACAACTGCGGAACCTGGGCAACAACGACAAAGACAAACTACACCAAACTAATAAAGACAGAGAACCGGTTCCTTAGACTATCATTCAGACCACCACCCATGACCAACTACGGCAGACTCCGACGAAAACTAAAACTGACACCCATTGACAAAGACATACATGCCTTGGCAAAACAAGAAGTGGACAAAGCCCTACAAAAGACGCACTTTACTGACTTCCTACAGACGAAACTACACCAGAAGGTTTTACAAAACCCACCCAGAAACAAAAGAAACTACCTCCATCCATTTGACATCCTCCAAATCCCCCCGCCTGACACAAAGAAAAAACCTACTCACCGAACCCGGACACATAATCCCAAACTAAATCCACCCAACCTTCAAACACTCTATCAGCCCCCCTCTTCTTCCCCCCTTCCAACCCCTCCTCTCCGAAACCCGTCTTGTACGGGGTAGCGGGACGCTCCCTCCCCCCCACCCCTTTTTTCTTCCCAAAAAAACAACGCTCCGCGCCACTCACCCCAACTGGTATGAGCTGCACAGCAGGCCCAGAAACAACAACACCCGGAAACACACACACACACACACACTACTATGCTCGCACTTTTTCTTGATCCTCGAGCTCCCTAGTCCTCGCTCAGCCCGGCATAGCACGGCCCAGTAGAAAATATGAGCTCCACTCGGAACGTCACGGCTCAGTGTGCAGAGCTGCCCACCTTCTTCCTTTCCAATGCGGACTTCCTAGTTTTCGGTCTCTCTTTCTATCGACCTGTGCATACCATGTTTCTTCTTGTCACTCAATTATTTCTATAACTATTAATTATTTCTTCAAAATTAAAAAAATCTTCCGTTGTTTCTCATAGCTATCTAGCCCTAGACGAGTTATTACGCCGAGTTTTCTGTCAATGAAGTTGACAGCCCTGCACTGTGACGTAGACTGAACCCACCTCTCCTCGCACCCCCCGCTGTGGAGTATCAAGAAAAAGTGCGCGATTAGTATTCACTCTGTACTCGTGTTGCTGCTAATGCTGCCCCTCACTCACCCTACCAATTCCACCTCCACTACCACTATCAACTCCTCTAAGACTGTTATTTCTATCACTTTTTGTTAATCGACTATTGCCACTTCCACTTCACCCCACACATACCACTATTACTATACTTTCTACTACTGCTACGTTTACTACAATCCTTGCTAGTGCCAATTCCTATTCTATTCTCACTGCCGCTATCATTGTCCCTATTATTGTCACTAGTGTCACTAGTCTATAATTACTATTACTGCTAATATGGTCTGTTGAATTTAGCCTTGACTTTTCCTTCGATTAATATGTATTATTTCAATTTTTCCCCTTTAATTCACTTTTCTCGAACCTCATATCGGCAACATCCAACTGTCAGCTTCCACAGATTCAAACCATCAAAATCTCAAACTACTCTTTTTGTTTACATACAGATTTACCACAAATAAACGTTTTGGTGATTTTATTATCTTATATTTCGTACTAGACTTTGCTAGCTTCCAATATTTATCTTTGCTAACACATCTGGACATTTAAACATTCTTCCAATTTAATGTATGGTGTACCACTCTATTTTCATTAGTTACTATGATTCATTAGAGAGGATGATGAAGGGGAAATCTGAATCCCCTTAGCTCTCATCCCAAAACGAAATCCTTGTTTAAAGAAAAAAATAGATCTTATCACCAAACCAATATGAACTATTTTCAACCTGTTTTCAACAAATTTCAAGACATTTCTATTTCTACTAACTTTACAAGAAATTAACATTTTTATTTTGAAATCCTCTTTGACTTTTATTTGCGCATGAAACAAATGATCTTTCATTAATCACGTTGAAACTGCAGATACCCAAATCATCTCCTTTTAAAAAGTCGAAAAACATTTTTACCGGAGAGATGAACTATTTTTTTTCTGAAACTAGTATCAGAAATTCACAATAAAAGCAACAGAAGTAATGGTATTTTGTTATTATTATAGAATGGTGTTACAATGATTTTGAGTTATGTACGAAAAGTTAGAAATGTGTTTTCTAATCTCACGTAAAAACTTTGTAGAATATCTTATTTCCTGAATTGTCCGGCAGATGTGCTGAGGTTGTTGACAGTCTATCGATATGTTTAAAATAATATTCCTTAGATTGTTTTAATAGGATTCATTATAAAATATAAAAACTGATGAAAATATGACTGTTTTTTAGAGAGAGGACTTGTTTTTAAGATTTACGAGAAAATAGGTTTTGGCTAAACAGTTATTTCACAAAGATTTCATAATTCCTGCAATTAAAGTGTCTGATGTGGGTGATTTGCAGAGCGTGTGCGGCGGACGACGTCCATCGAACGAAAGGTGATGGACATCGAGGAGCGAGGCGTCAAGCTGCGCCTCACCATCGTCGACACACCGGGTGAGCAATCGCTAAGCGCAGACCGGGTGAGCAAACGATAAGCGTAGACCCGGTGAGCAAACGCTAAGCGTAGACCCGGTGAGCAAACGCTAAGCACAGACCGGGTGAGCAAACGCTAAGCGCAGATCGTATGAGCAAACGCTAATATTAGCGCAGACCCGGTGAGCTAACGCTAAACGCAGACTGGGTGGGGAAATGCTAAGCGCAGATCGGGTGAACAAACGTTAAGCGCAGACCGGGTGAGCAAACGTTAAGCGCAGATCGGGTGAGCAAACGTTAAGCGCAGACCGGATGAGCAATCGCTAAGCGCAGACCGGCTGAGCAAACGTTAAGCGCAGATCGAGTGAGCAAACGTTAAGCGCAGATCGGGTGAGAAAACGCTAAGCGCAGACCCGGTGAGCAAACGCTAAGCGCAGACCGGGTGAGCGAACGCTAAGCGCAGACCGGGTGAGCAAACGTTAAGCGCTGATCGGGTGAGCAAACGCTAAGCGCAGACCGGGTGAGCAAACGTTAAGCGCTGATCGGGTGGGCAAACGCTAAGCGCAGACCGGGTGAGCAAACGCTAAGCGCCGATCTGGTAAGCAAACGCTAAGCGCAGACCGGGTGAGCGAGCGTTAAGCGCAGATCGGGTGAGCAAATGCTAAGCGAAGACCGAGTAAACAAACACTAAGCGCAGATCGGGTGAGCAAACGCTAAGCGCAGATCGGGTGAGCAAACGCTAATACAAGCGTAGACCCGGTAAGCTAACGCCTAACGCAGACCGGATGAGGATATGTAGATCACGAGTTCTTGAGATACGAGAGGACACTTTGCAGTAGAACTTGAATACGTTCGTAATGCGAATCGGAGAAAAAAGAAAACTAGTGAAGCTTCAAAAGCATTACTTTCTCGCGTCATTTCTTACTGCTCCACTATATTATACTAGTACATAAACTTGCAACAGTGTATTCAACCAGCAACAATTTATATCCGGACCAAGACCCGAATTCAGATCCTCAGAGTTAACTTGCCGACACCCCATATCACTACATCACAGAATTTCGTTTGAATGACACTCAATTATTTTCCGAATAATTTAGTTATTGATTTGATCGCCAGGAAATAATTACGACTGTATCCCTGATGTTCCCTACGTAATTTTAATATTTCTCATCCAAAAGTAAATCGTGCTAACTCTGTTAATTGGGTGCGAAGTTCATAATTGATGCTACTTACTCTGCAACCAATTACTCAATCTGCCATCCATACGGAGTGGCGAGGTATCTGGAAATCTTATCAAAATATCTCCTACTGGATTGCACGTAACGAATAATGATAATCAGCTTTCTTTTAAAGTAACAAATTGGAATTTATTATAATGTGAAATATTATGATTCTGATAAAAGTTAAACAAGAATTGTTAAATCATTAATCAAAATGAAATTATCTTTGGTCATGACCAGTTTTCTCTATCTTGTAATAATTATAAAACAACCTTGTTGTATTTGCGGATCTTCGCAAATACTCTTCACTTCTCCCTTCGATGGCGCCACGTAGAATCTTCTTCGTCGTCGCAGCAGAATCTTCCTTCTTCATAAAGTCCTCCGCCTAATGTTCGCGATCAAATTCAAATTCTCTCAGCGATACTATTATTACCCGTTACTTCCTTTACTCGCGTCACGGGTGGACGCCTAAGCAGGTAGTGACTATTACTTTGTAGAATTCCTTCGTCTCTTCTCAGAAGAACGTTTTATCCTAATATAAGAAACGATAGACTTAATTTTAATACACGTTATTGCATCGGATTTGGTTGTCCATCAACAATCTTTCCTCGACTAGGTAAAATGGCAGGAGCCGACCCGCTCATTACCGCGTTGCTAGAGAGAGTGTCAGTGTTCTTCATAAGACCCAAAGCATCAGTACTCTATCTCCTCTTTTTTCTGACAAAAACAATACTATTTCCGCCTCCGCCCGGTCAGTTCCACATCCTCTTCACCTAGCGAAAATGACCTTTAACGCCGGTTGTTTACTTGTCACAAAGCGACCCCCCCCCGTGATCGTCTATTGACATCCCTATATTCTACTTCATTTAAATGACATTTTCATAAACAAAAATGGTTCGTAATTTTTGTATATCACAATAGTTGTAGGAAGACGCCCCCAAAAATTCGCGCTTTTTCAATTTTCAAAAACTCTGTGATTTCAACGAATATGAGACCACCACCATGCTCTTAAGCGTTCTTTAAGCTATCCTAAAGCAAAGTTTCATCCACAAATTTGGTGCGGTTTTTGAGAAAATGTTGACAATGTTTGTTACTCTTCATGTGAAGAACCCTCAAAAATAAAAATATCTGTTTGAAACTGCCAAAGACACGAGTTTATTAAGATGGATTGAGGAATATCAAATTTCAAGAAAATCGGCTGAACGGTTTAGGCGCTAGTGTTGATCACAGGCAGACGTTTTACCGTCAATCGATTTTTCGGGACCCAAAAAAACATGGATTCTGGCTATACCATGTGTTAGAAGATTGTTTTATAAATTTAGCAACAGGAGATAACTTCTTTTTTGTCTCGAGGGCCCAGCAATAAGAGCTTTTCTTACGAAAACTCGCCATTTACCGGCGCACGGTTACATTAGCTTCTCTCCTTACGAAGAACTTTGCAAGGCGAGAAAGTAAAAAGAATGAAAAATATCAAATATTGGAAATATTTTTGTGAATGGTAAAGTCAGAAAATTTTGTTAATGTAAATCTAATCGTACTTGCACCTATTATCAGTTTCCCATGCTTTACGATTGTTAAACTCAATGTTACTAATTAAACTTTGTTTTATCTACATGTGTCGTTCTTTTTACTTCATTGCTAACTTAAATCTCAATGGGGAATTTATGCATATAAGATCCATTTCATTCAAGATATTGGAATTCCACTGAATTGTCAATTTTGTCCTTGTGGACTCAAATACGACATGAGATCCTACCCTGGAGTTATGCACACAATTCAATTTATTCTGTTCTGTTATAAATTAACTTTCGTTTTGTAAGTCAGTGTATCCACCAACCATGCATTCTCGCTTTAAATGTTTGTAAATTCACAGAAACATACATAGATGACAAAGCTTATAAACCTTTTGTTATACAATGTTTTTCAATTGATATCTTTATTGAACAATGATCTTGTTCATGTATGATTTAATGACCTCCTTGGCAACTTCTTCGCTTAGTTCAAACTCGCGATATCCAAGCGAGAGTCCGATTTATTGAACGTTAGATAAGCGAAGCCGATTAACGCGAGGTTTAATTTAATGGTCGATTGTACCTGGAAGGATCAGTCACGGAGAGGACTGCTTCGCCCGAGACGAACTTGCGATGTCTCTAATGTTGAACTGTTAGGCACCTTTAGAGCATAGAAGCTGCACTAACCGTTAGACACTTCATGAACCATAGACAACCGAAATCAATGTCCCAATGTTAATGTAATCTGTCCATAATTCCAATGTTAATATAATTAAGAAGTGTGATAAAAAGCGCGGTGAAAAAGTTTATTACAAAAAGAGTGATAAGCTTAGAATAAGAATTTGAATTAATCTCTTTCAAAGTACTGCCCTTGGCTAGTAGTGCATTTCTCTGAACTTTGAATACACGACTGGAAGCATTTATGGGAGGCTTCTTTCGGAAGGATTTTTAACTGTTGCGCCGTGGTCCTCTGAATGTCGGGAATGATGACAAAACGTTTTCCTTTTAGCACTCTTGTAATTTTTTGGAAGAGCCACAAGTCACATGGTGCTAAATCTGACGTGTAAGGTGGATGTGGGCAGTCAGGAACATTTTCACGGTCAAAAACTCGTGAAACACAAGTGACGGTCGACACGGTGCATTGTCGGGATGAAGAAAGAAACCATTTGCTCATTTTTCTGGTCTTCTCATTTTCAAATTATCAGTTAGAAAGCTTTGCATAGACCCGTACAAGATGTTAAGGTCTTCAATAATGTCTCGTATTAGTTTGTTTTAACGAATAAGTTTTGTCATTTTTTCACGTTTTCATCCGTTTTTGTAGTCAGAGGACGCCCCAACCGTTGCTTGGCTCCAACTGACTCATTTCAGCTTTTAAATTGGTCGTATCACTTCATTCTTCGGAGTTACAACAGTCTTCAGCTCACAACAGCCTTCAGAGTTACAACATTATCGCTATACATATATTTTAACATTTCATGAGTTTCTTTGGCACTTTTTTTACAACTTGAAACAAAACTTAATGTTATGCATTGTTCAGATTCCATGATGCACAGATGCATGTTGAGATTCCATGATGCAGACACGGTAAAGACGACTTCACTCTAGCGGCTCTGGAAGCTGACTGACAATTCAGAACAAGTTCATACATGACAATCCATCTCAATGGATCAGGCTATGGACCATATTAGGTCAATGAATTTGCGTCAGCAGTTGCTGCTATAAAAATGCATTCACAGTATTTTATCACACCTTGTAATTGTATGCCAATCTTGTTCCTGCAGAGATTTGTCTTACGCTCATCCGAGAGAACTGCGTTGCCCTGGTCCAACTCGCGATGTCAGATACAACAGTCCAACACACTAATCGTTAGCCAAGCGAAGCCGATTAATTCAAATTTTAATGAAATTAATTGACCGGTAGTCTTTTCCCTGCAGAGAACCGTGACTCGATAAACGGCGAGAGGGGCTTATTCTTGGTCGAACTTGGGATGTCTAGTCAGTACTGCAACATACTCGCAGTTAGCCAAACGAAACAGATGAATTCTCATTTGAACGAAATTAATTGAATGTTGATGTGGTCCATGCAGGGTTCGGTCACCCGCTCAACCGCGAGAACCATGTTGCCCTGGTCGAACCCCCGATGACCGGTGCAACCCTTAGACAAGCAAAACTGATTAATTCAAATGTATGTATGTATTTAGCGTTATTGGATCGGTAGTCCGACTTCGCCGACCAGCCACCGGTGTCCCCCATGCGTGGGCCTAGTTAAATTCCCATGCTTGGGGGTAAGAGCGACACGAGGCGAACATATATTCTCTTCACCGTCACTAGCAAGATCCGCCAGCTTGAGCATTTCTTCGTCACATAGCTGCAGAAACCGGGACGATTTTAAAGGAAAGCTACAACTCTATTTTCGCCTCGTCCGGGAATCGAACCCGGGACCACAGCACGGGAAGCTAGTACGCTACTAGAGAGAGCCCAGAGACCTACTAAGCTACTGACCTATTAAATGACGCAAATAAGGTAACTACTATCAACTGTCTGTCATCTTTCTCAGAACGAATAGACAAATTTAAATAGAAAAATAAAGTAGCTGTGGTCCGCTAGTACGCCACCCATGAGCCATCCCAGAGCCTTGTTAATTCAAATTTGAATGTAATTAACTGACAGTCAATTCGTCCCCGCAGGGTTCGGTGACGCCCTCAACTGCGAAGAGAGCTGGCTGGCGTGCTGCGCCTACGTGGACGAGCAGTTCCGCCAGTACTTCACGGACGAGAGCGGCCTGAACCGGCGTAACATCCAGGACAACCGCGTGCACTGCTGCCTGTACTTCATCCCGCCCTACGGCCACGGCCTGCGCCAGCTCGACCTGGAGTTCATGCGGCGGCTGCACCGCAAGGTGAACCTGGTGCCGGTGATCGCCAAGGCGGACACCCTCACCGCCACCGAGGTGCGCCGTCTCAAGGAGCGCGTGCTCTCCGACCTGGAGGAGGCGCAGATCCAGGTGAGCGCTCTGGGCAGTCCCACTGATTGGCAAAGTTAAGATTAAGTTTTTTACAGACAGAATACTGTTATGAATAGGGAACGATTTTCAATCAAATTACATGCTTTTACAGGAACTAGATTCCTGCACTGAATAATATTTTTTAGAGTTTACAAGACTTTCTGAATGAATTAGAACTACTTTTATTTTACATATTTTGCTATTATTACATATTTTACCAGTTACTACATATTTCGTTACATTTTAACTCAATGCGTGTTTACGATATATATATATATATATATATATATATATATATATATATATATATATATATATATATATTAGTGTTGCGTTTCTATCACCATCATATCTTCGCAATGAATTGTTAAACTTATCCACCCCCCGTTTACTGCGTACTCGAAGTTAAGGACGAGCGGATTTTTGGGAACAAATAATTTTAACCACGTGCTTGCTAATGTTTCAAACAGCACATTCGTTACTTGATCGAAAACTAAGAAATATTTTTTACTGCAAATAGTCATACCGCGTTGTTCGATTTGGGCTGGGGTATATTGAACTCTTCCATTTATCCTCCATTTAACACCCCCTCCCCGACTTCATCACTGGATACATGGTACTACTATTCACTTGAATACCGGCTCCTCGTAACAATGTAATATATACAATGAACGTATTTTATATTTCGAATAAATTTCTTGATGAAGACTAGTGTAAGATTCCTTCTGCAGAGGTAGAACCTACTTTCACGAGCTCTGAATTCTCTTTAAGAACTGATCGACGACGTTCTATGCTCAGAAAATGTTTGTAGAGAGCAATTTTAAACACAAGAATGAATTTTTATTTTACATATTTTGTATTATTTCTTACGTGTTTTGGAAAAAGTAAGTACATATACACGTAGTACATATTTTGCATTTTTTATTACAATAAATTCAGTTCTCTAGTTATAAAGTATGAATAGTTAATGAAACCAGAGTAGATGGGAAGAATATGCGCATGGTGGTGGGCACTACTGGCAATGTTGGCGAATGATCCCCCACGTTCGCCAACGTGTCTATTCTCTTACACACACACACACACACACACACACACACACACACACACACACACACACACACACACAAACATATATACAAGAGTAAGTTAGGCTTGTTAAATCATTATCATTAATTATTATTATTATTATTATTATTATTATTATTATTATTATTATTATTATTAAATGTATTGCTTTATTAAATACATAATACAATCGTATTAAATATAATATTAATATTGAAGTGCGGAGATTTGTTGTGAAGTGTAGTGCAATAGAGACGAAGAAGAAAGAGAAGTGAAGTGCAAGTGTTGTGATGCGGAGTGCAGTGTAGTTAAAAACTGACGTATTTATTAGTTTAAAATATCTGTTTAGGATAACCATAAAATGTTGAATTAACTTTATTATTATTATTATTATTATTATTATTATTATTATTATTATTATTATTATTGATTTATTGTTATAATTATTGATATTATTATTTTAAAATGATTTAAAGTTACATTGTATTATTATATTAAGATTCTTAGTTGTAATGTTTGTAAATTGCAGTGTTCTTCCAACAGGTTGCATAAACCTACCTGCAGAAATTATATATATATATATATATATATATATATATATATATATATATACACATTTATATACCAATCCATTATTCTTTTACGTAATTGAAGGATGTAATAACGTCCTCCATATGCCAAAACCACGAATGTGCATTTTGGAGAAAAAAGCAATTAAAAGTTTAAAGTCCATGTAAAATTATACACTTTTTAAATTTTTAAATTTTAAATTCGTGTACTTAAGTTAAAAATTACATACTTTACATACACAAATTTAAAAATTACATAATTTAAAATTTATAATTCTACTTGGACTTGAAAAATTTTCTCAAAAATGGTTTTGGCATAAAAATGTGTAACGGTGGTGTGTGTGCGTGTTGCTTAGATCTACCAGTTCCCCGAGTGCGACTCGGACGAGGACGAGGAGTTCAAGCAGCAGGACCGCGAGCTGAAGGCGTGCGTGCCGTTCGCCGTGGTGGGCGCCAGCACCGTCCTCGACGTGGGCGGACGCGCCGTGCGAGGCCGCAGCTACCCCTGGGGCGTCGTCGAAGGTGAGCGCAGCGACTCCTCTTCTTCTTCCTCTTCAGCTTCTTCTTCCTCCTCCTCTTCTTCCTCCTCCTCTTCTTCTTCTTCTTCTTCTTCAGCTTCTTCCTCTTCTTCAGCTTCTTCCTCTTCTTCAGCTTCTTCCTCTTCTTCAGCTTCTTCCTCTTCTTCAGCTTCTTCCTCTTCTTCAGCTTCTTCCTCTTCTTCAGCTTCTTCTCCTTCATTATTTTTTCTTCTCTTCATAATCTTATTTTTTCCATTCTTCCTGTTCTCCTCCTATTATTTTCTTCCTCTTCAACTTTTTTTTTTACGTTTTACGCTTCTCTTCAATCTTCTCTTTTTTCCCTTCTTCCTTCTCTTTTCCTTTCCCCTATTTTCGCCTCTTTATTTTCTTTTTATTCTTTCCTCTTCTTCATAATTTTATTCTCTATTTTCCTCTTCTTATCTTCTTCTTGCCTACATTTCTATTCTCTGCTCATTCTTTTCTTCTTATCTTCTCCCTTTTCCCTTTTCTTTCTTTTTCTCCTTTACACACTCTTCTTGTGTTCTTTTATTCTGTTCCTCTTCTTCATAATCATCTCAAAATCTTCTTGTTTCCTTCTGTCCTTCTTCTTTACATATCTTCATGTCTTTCCTCTTCTCTTCCCTTCTTCCCTGTGCTTCCATTTTCCTTCTTGATCACAAATTCTGTTTTTCCTCTTGTCTTATTTTCTTTCTTCTCCGCTCCTTCTTTTTGTCATCTCTATATCTTATCCCCTTCCACTTCTTATCTTCTTCATAACATTTGTGTCTTCTTTTTATCCTCTTCTTCTACTACTTCTCTCCATTCCTTTTTTCAATCATTTCATCTTCTGTTCAGCCATTTTGTATTCTCTTCTCTTTTTTCTTCTTCATTTCCCTCTCAATCAGGTTGTCTCCTCCTCTTTTCTTCTATTTCTAGTTCTCTTCTCCTTTATCTTTCTTCTTTAAAATGACAGAAAATCGGTAATAAAACAAATTCGCCAACCTTCCCGACTCTACATGTGTTGCGCCTGTGTGCTGCAGTGGAGAACCCGACGCACTGCGACTTCGCGCGCCTGCGGACCATGCTGGTGAGCACGCACATGCAGGACCTCAAGGACGTGACGCAGGACGTGCACTACGAGAACTTCCGCGCGCAGTGCCTGTCGCAGATGTCGCTGGCGGCGGCGGCGGCGGGCGGGCGCGAGCGCTCCAAGCTGAAGCGCGACTCCGCCCTGGAGCCCGCCGCCCCGCCCGGCGACACCGACCGCCTGCTGCAGCAGAAGGAGGAGGAGGTAAGGAGACCGCGGAGAAGGCTGTTTCAGGGAGAGGGAAAAGACGTCAGAAGGAAAGTAAAGCCGATTAGCCCTTGTTTGAAGATTGCGATACTAGTAGATTGCGGATCGGACAGTTTCAGGGTGAGGAAAAATCCGTCGGAAGGAAAGGAAAGTCGGCTCTCCCACGTCCGCTGATAGGCGTCATGTAGTTTGCGGATCTGACTAGGGAAAATCCGTCGGAAGTAAAGTAAAGCCGATTAGCCCTTGTCTGCAGATCTGCGATACTAGTAGATTGCGGATCGGACAGATTCAGGGTGAGGAAAAATCCGTCGGAAGGAAAAAGTCGGCTCTCCCACGTCCGCTGATAGTCATGTAGCGGATCTGACTAGGGAAAATCCGTCGGAAGTAAAGTAAAGCCGATCCCCTTGTCTGAGATAGATACTAGTAGATTGCGGATCGGACAGATTCAGGGTGAGGAAAAATCCGTCGGAAGGCGGAAAGTCGGCTCTCCCACGTCCGCTGATAGGCGTCATGTAGGCGGATCTGACTAGGGAAAATCCGTCGGAAGTAAAGTAAAGCCGATTAGCCCTTGTCTGCAGATCTGCGATACTAGTAGATTGCGGATCGGACAGATTCAGGGTGAGGAAAAATCCGTCGGAAGGAAAGGAAAGTCGGCTCTCCCACGTCCGCTGATAGGCGTCATGTAGATTGCGGATCTGACTAGGGAAAATCCGTCGGAAGTAAAGTAAAGCCGAATAGCCCTTGCCTGCAGATCTGCGATAATAGTAGATTGCGGATCGAACAGTTTAAGGGTGGGGAAAAATCCGTCGGAAGGAAAGTAATGGTGGTTTCCCACGTCGCAGATTTGCGACAGGTAGATCGCGGATCGGACAGTTCAAGGCGAGAAAAATTCGTTGGAAGGGGAAAAAATACCGGCTCTCCCACGTCTGCAGATTTGCGAGATGTAGAATGCGGGTCGGACTGTATCAGGGCAAGAAAAAAATGTCGGAAGGAAAGTAATGTGGGCTCACCCATGTCCGCAGATTTGCGTCATGTAGATCGCAGGTAGGACTGTTTCATGGCGGGAAAAATCTTAGGAAAGTAATGCCGGGACTCCCACGTCCGTCGATTTGCTACATGTAGATCGTGGATCGGTCTGTTGCAGGAAGGGAAAAATCTGTCGGAAGGAAAGTAATGCCTGCTCTCCCGCGTCTGCAGATGTGTCAAGTAGATCGCGGTCACGACTGTTGCAGGGCGGAAAAAAATATTCGGAAGGAAAGTAATGCCGATTCTCTCTCGTCTGCAGATCTGCGAAATTGGTAGATTAGGGATCGGATAATTTCAGGGAGAGAAAAATACTTAGGAAGGAAAGCAAAGCCAGTTCTCTCACGTCGCAGATTGGAGTCGGACAATAATCTTGCAGACACTTATTGGTTGGGCCAATTACACTGAAAAAGAATTTCATGTTTTGGGTTCGCAAGAAAATGTTTCCCATCAATCACGGAAGCGTTAGTGCTATTTAGATTGTATTCTCCTTCCTCCTCAAAACTCAGTCATTAAGGTGATACGTTTAATCATATCTTCCTTTCTTCATCGTTTATTTATTTGTCAATTTATTTATTTTTATTTTGTTGTTTAAAAGTCACATGTTTTCAAAGAAAGTGACTCATACCAATCAATGCGAAAATAAATAAATAATTGAAGAAAAAGAATAAGAGGTTCAGAATGGAAAGAGAATTAATTAGCTTAACGATTAAATTTAGAGAGAACATTACAACAACAGTACAAAATGTACCTTAATTTTGGGTAATTTTATTGTAAATACAAGTCGTAATTTTTATATGATGGTTTAGACCTACCCCTTCATACTGGCTGTAAATCAATAATTTCCAGCATCGATGATCGACTGCAAAAGAAAGAAAGAAAGACAGGTCGGTCGGTCGATACCGCTTACGCATAGAGAGAAATTTACAGTGCGAAAAACGGCATATTTTCGGCAGAAAAGTTCTTATTGCGGAGTCTTTCTAACAAAAAAATGTGTAAATCCAGTTGTTAAATTTAGAACAAAATCCTCTAACACATGGTGTAGTAAGCATCCATGTTTTTTGGTTCTTGATACCGAAAAATCGATTGAGACAAAACGTCTGTGTGTGGTCAACGCTACCGCCTAACGTTCAGCCGATTTTATCCAATTGATATTCCCTAATAGATATGACTGGTGTCGCGGCCCTTTGAATTTGAAACCGATATTTTAATTTTGGGGTGTACTCTACACGAAGCCCCTGGGATATTTTCCATTTTTTCAAAAAAAAAAAAAAAAAAAAAAAAGCTTCATCGTTTAAATTTTGTTGTTGGATAGTGAAAGACATTTAAAATAATGGTGCAGGTCTGACTTTCGTTGAAAACCCTGATTTTTCGAAAATTGCAAAAGTGCAATGTTTTTTCGGAATCTTCCTACAAAAAATATAAAAGATAGAGATTTTTCCCTTAATGAAATCTGTTCCTTAAAGATAGATTTTGAAAAAAGATCATGTACAATTTTTCGAAAATTTTAGTTCTTTTCGCGTAATTTTGCGTGAAACGTAGGGCGAGAAAGTACGTGCTGTTTTAGCACCACTAGTTTTCATGTAATAATAAGTAGAAAATTATAATCAGTATATTTTAGGGGCGGCCTAAAACAAAAAAACAAAAAAGGACAAAAGAAAATGCGGGACATGTCGTGTGCTGTCAAAGTTGTTCGGGTTAACGGGAAATAACTCGAAAAACCTGGTGTCTCCGTATGACCTTATTTAAAACACTAATGCTTTACTGCTAAAATTATGAAAAGTTGCTGCACTTATCTTGCCCTTATTTTAATCAGTGTGTCTTTTGCATATTACTCGATTACAATCGACCCCTGCAAAGGGAGTGAGGTGCGAAAACTGTGCATTATTTCACAACATTCTTAAGAAAATATTGAGTGGAATTAGGCAAGGAGTGATTGGTTCGCCTACATTCTAGGCAGTAGATATTTTTCTAGAGGTAGAGACTGCTGCTAAATTAATGATATTGATGAATCATTATATTCGACAATTGTGAATATCCATGCAAACTCTACATCTACACTTCCGAACACAGACTGTTGCCGTCAGAATTCCAGTGCTCCCGCTGTTTCCAAAATATAATGACTTCAACAGCGCTTTGAAACTGGAAAAGTTACGGCGGTATACAGCGTGCGACGAAATTGAAAAATTACAAAAACTCCTACGAGAACGTTTGAGAACTTTTGGCTTGAGGCCAAAACGGGAAAGGAGTTGTCTATAGCTAATATTATGACAAACACGCTGGTATGTTTCTCACCTGAAATTACATATTATGTATACTCGTATAT
Organism: Teleogryllus occipitalis; assembly: GCA_011170035.1. Classification (NCBI taxonomy): domain Eukaryota; kingdom Metazoa; phylum Arthropoda; class Insecta; order Orthoptera; family Gryllidae; genus Teleogryllus; species Teleogryllus occipitalis. The sequence goes on from BLKR01009672.1 coordinate 57,616, forward strand.
CAGCATGTTGTAATTACCATTTACCAATAACTCGTTCCGCTGTCGCTTTTGTTCTTAGAGACACGGATAATCTTAGAAAGTATTTCCCGAATTTTGTATCATCGGATCATTAGTTGATAAAACCTTAGTAATTCTTAGTCACAAAGCACCACTGATATGTACCGTAAGACACTTCGCATTTCCTGACCTGTCGCAGAAAACATTAACATCTCGTGGTCCAGTTTAGTACAGGGCTGTCGTTATTTGCGCCCCAAATTTACATTTTTTTCGCTTTTGTCCGAGCTATAGATTTACTCTTCGGTGATATTAAGCACTATGCTCCACTATTCCATTTACTTTAAGCTTTTGAATGTTACTGCTCTGCAGCATAGAAACGTCTCGTTTTGGTTTTTCGTTTACTATTTTGATAGTATGAAGAAAGTATTGTATGGCTGTGGCGAAGAACGATAGTTATTTTTACAGAAAAATTCCTATTGTGGGGTCCTGATGTCGGAGGATGGATAAATCTTGTGGCTAGTTGATGTAAGAATAGAACCAGAGGTGTGGATTGCTATTTTGTTAAAAATACTATAAAATCAAATCTGTAGTTAGTTTACCGATGCAGCTAAGTTTTCTATTACACGGGACGGAAATTTATAGTTTCTGAATAATACTAACTTCGCTTTGTTGGTACTGTTATTCATCTTTCAATTATATGTACCAGTAAAAGATCGGGAAGAGATTCTGGAACTCAAGAAAACGTGCATAGATTCTTCATCCCCATAAGTCACATTCAGTTTCTACTCATTTTGATGGCACATAAATCAAATCGAAGTCTTTCTCAGTAAATTCTTCTCATTGAACACAACACACTGATGTTTCTTTTCTTTTTTTTCTTTTCAAATCCGGAATGATCCATCCAGTATAAGACCTGCATACAACCTCACATACATAGACGTGAAGGTGGTTGCCTACTTGTGTGGTCAGGGGAACAGGGGGCAATACTAATACATAGTAACCCAACAATACATAAAAACTGAATTGTGAAATGTAAAATACTTTCACAGGAATTCGTATTACTATTTTCTATTTCCGTTTGCGGATTTAAACTATGAATAAAATTAGAATTTGGTTAATTCATCACGTGGTTACGTCAGTGCCGGCACCTAAGCAACAGCCAATCACAAGCTTCGGTATTGCACAGAGTTGTCACCTTAAATTATTGAACAAATGAATCTCTTTAAAAATATTTATTTAGCCTCCTTCGACATTACAGTCTTTTAAGATCTTGAAATATGTTTTTCAAGATTTTTGATATATAGTGACAACGGTCACGCTTTCAGGCGGGCGGTGGCGGCGTGGGTCGGGCCGTCCGCGGTTGGTCAACAAGATGCAAAAAGAAAATATTTGTTTTGAGATTAGATTTCCTCAATAGGAAATCGGGGACTAAAGGAGCGAGGTTCTGGCCTGTGTTATTCCACACCCTTTCGACGAAAAAGTGCAATGTTTCGCGAAACAAACAATGGCATTTAATAAAGAACAGTGGTACACAGACTTGCCCCTAAAAAACACAAGAAAGACAATACAGAAATAATGTTTCTACACTGTACAATTGTTTGGCTTCCTGTACCCCCAAAACACAACAACAAAAGCAAAAAACAACAACACAGAAGTAATGTTCCTAGGACTATTCTGAGGATTATAGACAACTAGCTTTTTTAAAGAAAATTGTGAAAATCAAATATTTACTTTGAACAAATAACTCAGTCATTTGGAATGAAAATTAACCTTCCAGATAATCTGTACAACAATTATGTCCATTGTGTGGAAGTATGGAGTATCATTCCCCAAATTCTTAAATGATAATACTAGTTCATTACGATACACGTAATCATTGCAACATTCTGCCCTCTTTACCCTGCAGAGTCACATAACAATCCTGTAACATGCTGATTCTACATGCCATGAAATCACATCATACAAATTACAATCAGAAGAAATTCATGGATAAATATTTTGCTCAAACATTATGGCAGTAGAAATAGATGTGTAATTGTCCTCCTTCCACTTAGCTTTTTTTTCACAATCTGTGATATTGGACAATCTTCAATAAAATATTGCACTACCACAGAGAAACTGAAGAATCTCAACTCCCAACTTCACTGAAATTAACAACTATTGACACATTCCTTATAGTAAGAAAATTACAAAATAAGTTGCAAATAGAAAGCACATAATTGTCAGTACCAGTTAATGAAAGTGAAAGTTCACCTTTCTTCAAGCTCTTTTCCCATTAATAAATAATTGGTTCACAATCTACATATGCATATTGGCGATTGAAAATGCATATCAGTCTCTTTAAGTCATCAACTTAGAATTATGCAACAGAACATCTTGTATTTAAAAGAATATTGCACATCTGGCAAAAGTCAGTAAAAAAAAGTCACTTGCAGTTGGAGTACCAGATCTCACATTAAGGAGAGATTGATTCTCTAACCTCACACCTACACAATTCAACTACACAACCGCGAATTAAATGCTTTATTCGCACTCACATTAATCCGTTAAGACTCCAGTTCACATATATTCCCACTCTCCCATCCAATTACATCTGCACGCATCCGTCCCTTCATCCTGCAACGCACCTCGAACACTTCACCACCTCTCCTCATGAATTAAATGTTCCACAACAAACTTAAGTACATTTGATTATCACATTTACCTCCTCTCCTATTCGTAGTGGAGAGCTACATCCCACCGATGTCCAACACAGCACTGCTTCTCACTCCCGTCTCGCCACTCCACCATCCTCTCCGCTCGCTTGCCTTCATCATTAAAGAAAGATTTTTTATGCGCACGTACTTCCCGACACTGCACTCTGCACCAGCGAACCCTGTTCGCAACTCTCGCCACTTCCGCTGCCGGCATGGAGCGCGCATTTCAAACCACGTTTCCGCTCGCTTCCCTCGCAGCCAAGAATTGATTGATTGATTTTTTCGTGTTTCCAGGCGCGTCAACTGCTCTGGTCATTAGTACCGTTAGTGTAGTGCATGTTTTTTCTCGGGAGATGGCGGTGATCTTCCCCCGCTCGATGGCGAGATCCGGCGCCGACCTACCGTCGGCTAGTGGGGTCTCCCCCTAACCAGGACTCTCCCACCAACGGGGCACCGCCCCAGCCGGGACAAGCTCTAAGTTCCTGACCGGTCTTCCGGAATATGTGCTAGTGTAGTGCATGTTAGTGTAAGTGTGTGTGTAAGGGGAGAGGATAGGACAAGGAATGGGAAGGACAGATCGCGCGCGGTCCGTGACCCGTTTGGTAGGGTACTGCTCCGGCATTCGCCTGGTGTTGATCGGAGAAACCACGGAAAACTACCGATCAGAGCAGCCGGACAGCGATTGAATTCGATCTAGCTGAAAAGCTAGTGTCGAAAATCCTGCCGCTGTCAGAACTCGAACCTAGGACCTCCCGGTCAGAGGCGCTGCAGTGACATCGGTTGATGCACTGAGCTACCGCTACCGGTCGCAGCCAAGAAGCGCGGCATTCTGTACACGGATGGGGCGCTATAATATATATTGAAACAAACCCTTCTTCTCTACAAGCAAAATTCGTAATTTTGCGAATTATTAGTTAGATTTATGACTCGTTTCGTTTGAATGACACTCGTAATTGTTTTCCGAATAATTTAGTATTGATTTGAGCGCCAGAAAATAATTACGACTGTAACCCGGATGTTTTCTACGTAATTTTAATATTTATCATCCAAAATTATGTTGTGCTAGCTCAGTTAAGTGGGTTAGACGTTCATAATTGTTGCTACTTACTCTGCAACTAATTACTCAATCTGCCATCCATACGGAGTGGCGAGGAATCTGAAAATCTTATCAAAATATCTCCTACTGGATTGCACGTAAGGAATAATGATAATCAGCTTTCTTTTAAAGTAACAAATTGGAATTTATTACATTTTGAAATATGATTCTAATCAAAGTTAAACATGAATTGTTACATCGTTAATCCAAAATGAAATTATCTTTGGTCATGACTAGCTCTATCTTGTAATAATTATAAAACAACCTTGTATTTGCGGGTCTTCGCGCGCTCTTCACTTCTCCCTTCGTTGGCGCCCCGTAGAATCTTCTCCGTCGTCGCAGCAGAATATTCCTTCTTCATAAAGTCCTCCTCCTAATGTTGGCGATCAAATTCAAATTCTCTCAGCGATACTATTATTACCCGTTACTTCCCTTACTCGCGTCACAGATGGGCGCCTAAGCACGTACTGACTATTACTTTGTAGAATTCCTTCGTCTCTTCCCACAAGAACGTTTTATCCTAATATAAGAAACGATAGACTTAATTATACTACAAGTTATTGCATCGGATTGGGTTATCCATCCAAGTCTTTCCTCGACTTGGTAAAATGTCAGGAGCCGACCCGCTCATTACCGCGTTGCTAGAGAGAGTGTCCCTGTTCTTCCTAAAACCCAAAGCATCAAAACTCCATATCATCCTCTTTTGTCTAACAAAACAATACTATTTCCGCCTCCGCTCGGTCATTTCCACATCATCACCTAGCGAAAATGACCTTTAACGCCGGTTGTTTACTTGTCACATAGCAACCCCTCCGCGATCGTCTATTGACATCCCTATATTCTACTTCATATAACTGATATTTTATCAACAAAATGGTTCGTCATTTTGGTATATCACTATATATATATATATATATATATATATATATATATATATATATATAATATTTCATATTAACAGTATATAACATAACATGCAAATAATACTATTAGAAATAACTCCAAGTAAGAGTACCTCTTAAGTTTACAGATTTCAATACATAAATTTACTTATTAACATATTGGTAAGATTTACAATAACAATCTAGATGATATAAGTTATGGAAGATGTAGTATATCTTCTACGTGCCTCAATTTTATTCTTGGTTAAGGATTAGTTGTTAAACCAAGATTGAATTTTAGCGAAGTAGGGATTTTTCGTGAAACGCAATGCAGATCATTTTGTTATCCATATTTTGAGAGGTCCAGTCAAAAGTTCATTTTGATTTTGGTTTCGGAAAAAAATTCATTGATGGGCTCTGGTGACGAGAAAGTGCATTTGCTAGATTAACCAGACCAGTTGCTAAATTAAGAGAAAAAATCCTCTAACACGTGGTGTAGCCAGAATCCCTGTTTTCGGGGTCCTTGATGCCGAAAAACCAATTGGAAGCAAAACGTTCGTCCGTCCGTCTGTCCGTCCGTCTGTGAACACTACTAGCGCCTAAACCACACCTACAATCTTTTTCAAATTGAAGAAACCTATGTCGATCTAGCTCTAGTTGAAGATTTGAAATTTTGGTTCCGTCTTTTCTGGCATCTGCGGTTAAACTCTCTTTCGTATACGTTGAATAGGTTTCATTTAGGTTATTTTCATTTTGGTTCTGTTTCCTTTTGGATTTTTAATAGTGTAGGATTTTGAACACTTCTGCCTGTCGAAAATTAAATGGATGAAAATATACTTAGTACTTTCTCGTATACGTACGTATGTACGGAGTAATATACTTAGTATAGAGAAAAGTATGTAATGCCGCGCCAAAAAAACGCGGGTTTTCGACAGAAAAAAATTATTGCCGGGTCCTGATAATGAAAAAGTGGATAAATCCCAGTTGCTAAATTAAGAGAAAAAATTCTCTAGTACATGGTGTAGCCAGAATCCCTGTTTTTTGGGTCCTTGATGCCGAAAAACTAATTGAAAGCAAAACGTCTGTCCGTCCGTCTCTCCGTCCGTCCGTCTGTGAACACTACTAGCGCCTAAACCATGCATAGGATTTTTTTCCAAATTAATGAAACACCTGTCGATTTGGCTCTAGTTGAAGCTTTGAAATTTTAAAAAAATTCTTAAACATTTAGGGGTACTTTACATGAAGTCCCCCGGACATTTTCAAAATTTTCTCAAAAACGGCTCCAAATTATTTCTTTAAATTTCTGGTAAGAATAGAGAAAAATACATTTATTAAGGCGGCATATGTCTGAATTTTACCGTTAACTCTAAGTTTTCGAAAATTGCAAAAGTTTGAATTTTTTCGGCGTCTTCCTACAACTACAAAATTGAAGACAGAAATTTTTCCTTCAAATTAAATTTGTTGTGCTTAAATAGTTCTTTCAATAAGGTGATATACATTGTTTCGGAAATGTTAGTAGTTTTCGCGCTATAGTGCATGCAATATTTGCAATTTAAAAAAATTACAGAAACAAGATTTTCTCAAAAACCGCTCCAAATTATTTTTACAATTTTTGGTATTGTTAGTGCCAAGCAAACCCTATTACCGACATAAACGCCTTATAGCTCTATTCTTCTTTTAAAATTTAAATATAATTTTTTTTACTTGTCTCTCGCGTCGGTAATGTTTACAGTAAAATCAATTTCTTCACATTATATTTATGAGTGCATGTGCTTTAAATAATACTAACTTAAGTTTCTCGAAAACTCAACAGTTTTCTGTACAAATGAGCTCAAAATTCCGCATTTTCAGAAACTCTCAAACGCCATTTTCTCAAAAATGGCACCAAATTTTATTTTCAAATTTTTCTAATAGATACTGCTATGTGCGCTGTTTAATACAACGTAAAATTCATTTTGGTATACTCATTTGTTTTTTCAAAAAATACACACATTTTTTTAAATACTTCTCAATCCGTTTCCATCAATTTGTATGCATTATTAAAATTGTGAGTGGAAGTGCTTTAAATAATTTCAAATGAACTTTTTCGAAAAATGAATATATTCTTGTGAAAAAGGGCTTCAAATTTCGCATTTACAGTAATGCTTAATCGCCATTTTCTTAAAAACCTCTTCAAATTTTTCAATGTAAATGTCTATTTAGGACGATTTTTTACTTTTCAAAGTAATATTTCGGTTGTACTACTAGGAAAACAAAAAGTTGAGATAATGTAAAAAAAAAGTACGATGATAGATGGCAGCTGGCCAGAGAATAGAGCAAAACTTAAAGCCAGATCGCACCAAGGAAATTAGAAAACTATACTACGAGAAAGTCTGTGCCATTCTATAGCACCTCTAGTTACCTTCTCGTATACATATGTATATACGGGAGTAATATACGTAGTGTAAAGTTATGTAATGCTACGGAAAATCGATATCGAGATTTCAACGAAAATACACATTTTGGGGTACCCTGATACCGAAAAATTGTTTTTCTTCGTCCGTCCGTCTGTCTGTCTGTCTGTCCGTCCGTCTGTGAACACTCCTAGGGCCTAAACCACCCGTACGATCTGTTTCAAATTGCAGCAACCTCGATCGATCTGGCTCTAGTTGAATCTTTGTGATTTTGTATAACATTCTTTAAAATTTGGGGGTACTTTACGTGAAGCCCCCCCCCCAATGTGTGTAATTTTCGACTTTTTTTCAAAAACGGCTCCTAATTTTTTCTTTAAATTTCTTGCAAGAATAGAGTAAAATACACTTACAAAGGTGGCATAGATCCGATTTTCACAGTTTATTCTGAATTTTCGAAAATTGCAAAAGTTTGAATTTTCTTCGGCGGCTTCCCACAACTACAAAATAGAGATTTTTCCTTCAAATGAAGTTTGTGGTCCATAAGTAGTTCTTTCATTAAGGTCATTTACATTCTATTGAAAATTTTAATAGTTTTCTTGTTATACGTGGTGCAATATTTAAATTACAATTAATACATTAGTATTGAATGTGTATTTAATTATTGAGTAGATTTTAGTTGTTTGTGGCCGTTGGTACTCTCCAAATTACTAGTCGAATGTCGTGCGTGGTTGCATAAGTGTATCGTTTTTAAAATTATTTATTTTATAAACAGCAAGAGTAATAAATTTCAGTTTAGAGTAATAAATTAATATCAATAGTATATTAAATTATGTCCTTGGTTTAATTTGATTGTGCTCGTTGGTTCTCTCTATGATCGAAATTGAATTTCTGACATGTTTGGACAACTATGATTCAGTTTTAAGAATATTTATTTAATACGTGACAACTTTTATAAATTTATCTTAAGTTTAATAAAGTAGTATTGGATGTGTATTTAATTATTGACTAGGTTTTAGTTGTTTATGGCCGTTGGTACCCTCCAATTTTATACGCAAATGTCGTGTGTGTTTGCATGACTATGCTGTTTTAACTATATTTTTTCCGTAAACGGCAGTGTAATAAATTTCATTTTGGAGTAATAAATTAGTAATAAATATGTACTAAAGATTCGTATTAGTTTGAATGGATTGTGTCCATTTTTTAAATTTGGTTGTGCTAGCTGGGCAGTCACGCCAGCGCAACCACGTTTAATTCTGAAACGGGAGGAGTAATAAATTTAATTTTTGGGTAATAAATTATTAATAAATGAGTACTAAATATTCCTTTTGGTTTGATGTGATTGTGCTATGGTGGTTGTGCCAGCTTGACACACCCCTTGGCTGGCCCTTTCTTACCAGTAGGAAGGGAGTGAGTCAGGCAACGAATGCACGCCGTGTGGATGCTGCTGAGTGCCAGCGTTTTCTTGGGCGTTGCCGCCTCTTTAGAGGACTAATGCACCGACTAGCAAGTGATTCAATACAAAGCTCAATAGAACAAATTATATGAAATTTTGAAAAATATGTCACTGAAAAAGTGGCCTATCCTTTTTTTTAATATATCTTGTCAGATTTTTATTCCCGTAATTTTCTCGGGTTACCGCCGGTAGCCTCGGTACCCCACAGTTTTATACGCCACTGGATTTCAACGATTGTCTGTGAATTAAAATTTGAAAGGACACTAATAAATAGATATGCTTGCTTAGAAATAAATTCTCATAACAGCATAACCAGATAAATTCTCATCACGAAAAGAACATATAACACAATACACTCGGAACCAACACTATAACTCCAACATAACAACACACTCGGAAAAGATCTCTTCCAAAATACAAGCTCGCAATGAGCGCGTGAGTATGCACGGAAGTTCGGCAAGCGGATTTCGGTTGTTTTCAAATTCGAAGTGACTGTGATGTACAAAATGGGAAGGCTTCCGATTAATTCTAGCCACGTGGGGTACTACGTAACTACGAATCATCAGACACAAAGTAATTTAGTTCAAACAATAATATCCCTCGTTGAAAAACGCCCGTTTCATCCCCGACCATACTTTCCCTTCCGCTCCGCCATGCAATTCCGAGATGCACCGCGAAATGCATGTGTGAAGAAGATTTAGGGACACATTCGGGGGAACATTTCTGGGGAACAACTGAGGGAACATTTGGGGAACTTTTGGGGAAACATTTGGAGGAAAGCTGAGGGAACGTAACATAAGGGAACATTCGGGTACAGTTGGGAATACATTTAGGGGGAAAATTGAGGGTACGTTTGGGAGAACATTTAGGAATATTTGAGGGAAGATTTTGGAACATATGGAATCCTGTGATGAACGTGAGAGTAACATGTGGGAATGTGTGGAGGGATCTGCCGGAAACGCGGTGTTCACCACCGTGCGAGGGATCATTGGAACATGCAAAGGAACATGTGTTAATATGCGAGATAACTTAGGGTTAATATGCGAGGGAACATTTAGTGAACATGCAAGGAACATGCCGAGAACATGGGAGGGAACAAGCGGAGAACATGCCAGGGGTATATCGGGGAGCACGTAGGGAAACGTGCGGGGCAAGTGGTACAAAGAATTGAGTCAAGATTATACTCTTCTGGTGACCTCTACTTCACAGAAGCTTGGTTAGTAAAAGCTGAAAAAAGAAACTAAATAGTCACGTTAATAGGCTACAATGCTTCAATGTTCAATTTAGGATCTGGCCTGCAGTTGGGATCCTATAAGGTTTTTTCGCATTTAAAACTGTGATTTACAAATTGTGAAATGTTCATAGATATTCAGCTAGTTTAATTCTATTTATTTTAGAGGGGTAGAAATTCTTGAGATAATATTTCATTTCATGTTTGAATGAAATTGCTCACATTGGATTTTTACATAAGAAACTCTCTGCTATTTGAGATACTGTTCAGCATATTTAGTAATTTAATTTGAGGAAGTTTGATAGATATTTCTGGATCAACATATGATTATTTGGATAAAATGTAAATTTCAATGGATGCTATAATGTATACTTCATTATAGCATGTTCACGGAATGCTTCATTATAACATGTTCACGGAATTAATTAAAATTGAATGAAACTGGTTAGGAATAATAAATATATTTTAATGATATTCAGTGAATGTTAATTGTGCAAGGCCTATCTGTATTTATTGTTTTCAGTTTTCACGGGAATATCTTATTTAACAAAACGTCACAATTAATCAAAGTGGTAGTAAAGTATTGGTAGAGAAGCAAAAGTAATAAGTTTATGTTAGAGGTGCAGTGCAAGATTTAACAGAGTGTAAGATTGTCGCATTCATTACAATAGTTAATTTTTCTATCAGTGACTCTTTACAAAGATGACAAATCATTAAATGTTTCAAGTATCTGGTGGTTTTATCTACAGTGTGTAATGTGTTATCAAAGTGATAGAAGTGATAAGAAGAAAAATTAAATATTTTGTTCCACAAATTTCATTATTGCAATAAAAGTATGCAGGAAAATATTGGTTCACAAACAAAAAGCTCTAAGGATTTGAAAGAAAGATGTGTATAGGTAAATTAAAGGAAGATGAAGAAAATAATTACAAGATCAAAATATCATTAAATGAAATATTTAGCATTTGTTCATAACGATGTAAATGAATTGGATGAATTTTTCACCAAATTTTTCACCATTACATTTGATCATTTACCACACAAATCATGAAATGTGTAATAAAGGATATGCACTCTTGGCTCTTTCAGAAATACCCTTCAGTTTCAGATTACTTCCTACAAGATATATCGGGATAGTCAGAAGAAAGCTCGAAGAGACAGGAAAACTTTCTTGTGATGAACATTTTTTAGGAGAAGGTGGTTTATTGTAATTCTAAAATAGATGTGTCAACTGCTGGAATTCCTTTTATGAGTGACTTGATGTTTCTTTTTTATGATAAATTGTATATTAATTTATTAGAGTGAGTCACTCGTAGGGGTGCAAATACAGAAATGTTTGATAGGTTGATTAGAATCTTAGTAGTTGAACCTTCCTCCCAAGTTTTATGCCGTTTAAGACCAAAGGGGATAGGTAACCAACCCTGTGTTCAATTATTTGAAAACGTTTATAGGCAAGAAAATTATTAGAGACAATAGTTTAATATTCATGTAGATGCATACTCGACTTTATAGAATAAACTATTTTAGTTATTCTATAAAAATAACATTAGTCTTCAGTGATTTAAGTAGTTAGTGAGTTCAGAGCAGAAAATGAAAAAGGGAAAAATAGTTCTCTTATACTAATCCAACTAAAAGGTTTGGTAAAACAGTATAAAAAGTGAATTAATCTGTAATGTCTGTGATGTTTAAAGTATTCTTCCTTAGATGAATTCTTTACACATACTTTAAATCATATATAAAAAGGAACTTATGAGCTCTCAAACCTCTTTTTTTTTCTTATTTTAATGTAATGCAATTAATGTAGTATTCAAAATGTAATGTTCATTAATCTTTTTTTCTTCAAAAAATAGATTTGGTAGGTAATACATTTTTTGAAATGGAAGTTAATTTTCCAATTGATGAAATCCTTTCATTATATTAATTATACTATTCTGTTACGCTATACAAAAAGATGTTAAGATATACAGATGATAAGCTATACAAAAAGATGTTAGGATATACAAAAAGGTGATAAGTAGTGCTTATCATTAGCTTATCAATAAGCTTCCCAACATTTCCAACGATAAAGAGGAAGCAAAAACATTATATACTTTGGAATGTTGGCACTAAATTCTTTGCAGAGAAAATTTAGCTGAAATTCTCCCTTTCCTTCCATGTACCTCCAAAATATATATGTCAGTTTACAATTAATGGGGCATATGAAGATTAAACTTTCATCCAATCAATACTTTTTTGAAAAACTTACACTGTTAACTCATACTAATTTTCAGTCAATTTTTAATTGATTTATACATTAAAAAATAAGGCATATGGATCAGATTAACGTAAGGTATGAATACAATGAATATCACAGTATTTACTGTATTGAGAGTACAAAAATCTAGTTATTTATTTGGAGGTGTGAATATTTATGATATGAGCATTGTTTTTCACTTCTGAAAGGGACACTCAAAGAATCTGGAGAGCCAGTGGCGTCTCTTTCTACGTGACTATAGAATGCTAGGAAGTTAATGCATGCAGGCATTGTATTGATCGTTTTCATTTATATTTTTAATTGATGAACTAACTGCAATTCAGCAAAAACAAAAACAACAACAATTAATGCTTAGATTCTGGGAAAATGATAAAAATTATCTATATTAATATCCATAGATCTTTCAGAGATCTCTTTCCATTATAGCATATGTAGCAATTATTTATAGCCATCAGAGATAGAGTACAGAGATCAAGACAGCTACAGTGTTTAAATAACAGCTCTTTCTAAAAAGGGTGTTGGAAGAAATTGTGGAGGACTTATTAAATCACAGGTGACAACAGGGGTTGCCAAACTTTCAAAGGGAGATCTGCACTAATAATTCAGAGAACTACAGCAATCTGAAGCAGATTAGTATTACACATACACACTCTCAAATTAAGACAAAAGCAATTGCAGAGACTAATAAACGTTGAGAAAGTTCTTAAAATTATAATTTACTTTGGAAGGGGAAAATATGCAAATAAGATTATTTATTGTAAATGATATCACAACTCCCTATCATGATGCTTGTAATGAAGTCTAATAACTTCTTGGTATGGTGATATATTAATCATAAGATTGGATATTATGGCTTACTTCAGAAATGCTTTTCAAAAGAAAAGAGACACCTTAATCTTCAGTGTTTTTTCATTAATTCTTAATTGTTTAGCAATGATATAAATTTTATCCTCATGTAAGGACTGAGACTTGTCAAAATCTGCAGTATCACAAAACCTTTGAATGACGAATCTGATACTTACCCTCTGTGTTTACTGTTTGTATGTCCAGTTATGTGGTCAAATTCTTTTACATCCCACCCTACCTCACCCCTTGTCATCTCTTTCTCTAAATAAGTCTCCTCAGTATTGCTATCCCCCTGAAGTTTTCTACCCTGTTCTATTGTGAACTCTCATCTGGAAGAAATGCTCTTTGTTTGCCAGATCCAGCTCATGGACTGCAGTTTGCAAACTCTAGTATTACAATAAAGCTTATAAGAGTATGAACTAATCAAACTTTTGTGTACCTTCACAGATAAATGTATTTTAAAGAGGTTTGAATTTTTGTTTCTGAATTAAAAAATAATTTCATTTATTAATATTAATGTATTGATTTTTAATTCTAAAAAGATAAATAATTGATTTTATTTTTAAAGCAGAGAATACAATTAAACTCAAAATTTTGAACATTTTTAACTGTACAGTACCATCTTTATTTCATACAATTTACTCTACAACAATACAAAATTTTGTTGCAAAAATTAAAGAAATTTTATGACAGTAAAATTTATCTAAGCCAGAATAGATTGGGACGCAAAAAAATTCCAGTTTAGGGAGGTTTCTGTTTTATGCAAGATTGTCCATTTTATGACACTTGTAATATTGATATTTCTGCCCTGAAAGTACAGTAAATTACATGACTATAATAATAATTATCAAAATACATTAATATATAATGTATTTATGGAAGAAATCACCAATAAATGAATATTAAATTCTTCTTCAACAGCTTGTAAGTTGGAAAATATACAACACCTTACTTCCTAGTGGTTGTAATCAGTCAGTTTTCTGACTCTTTCAACACACAGTGCATCACAACCTAGTTCTATAACTTAGTGATACCCTCGCAAGGCCTTGAGCAATGCATATCTAGTCGAGAAGTTACGGTTTTCAACATGGGGCAGGGAGACATGTGAGAAGAAGCATGCCCATACACCTTCCCACGCTTACGTCAGGAGAGAGAGAATTCCCCTACAGTCTATGCCTTGAGAGACAAGCGACCTCAAGGTGGAATTCTATGTTGACAGCTGAAATCCCTCTCCTTCAATGTCTGGCTGCTACCACTAAAACGCGAGTCACAGGGATAGAGAATTTAAAACAGGCTTGCAGATGTATTCATTTCATTAAGAACATCCCGCATCTCTCTGTCAATTGCATTAAATTCACAGGAATCCCATTTTATAAAGATTTTTTTCTCTGCAGAACATGCAAAACCGCATTGTATTCCTTTTCTGTGTTGGAGAGATTCTGTTTTATGCTGTGTAAAATGCCATTTAACTTCACCACTCAGAGAAATTTTCAGTTAAGGCTGGTTTCCAGCTTGTACAAATTCCAGCTTAGACAGATTTTACGGTATTAAGTAATTACATATGAATGTTTATGATATCTGTTGCTAGAGACAACTTACAGTCTTCAGTCATTTTCATGAATTATAATTTAAACATTTACAATTCATCCAATTGTATGAAGACATTATAAACTATGAATAATAATTCTTTTGTGAAGCGTGTGTATTTTGACTGAAGCATGGAGTGAAGGAAATTTTCTGGCAGTGAGATTTAACTTGCTATTGCTTATTGGATTCATGGTGAATAAACTAACCACAGACTAAACTCTTGAAATATTCCCAATCAATATCAAAAGAATTTTCAACATTGCATCTGTATTCAAAATTCAAGTAGTATATGGCTTAGGTTAGGGATCACAGAATTTTGTATATGTGCACAGAATGCACTTCTCCCCGTAGCACGTCACACACAGTTTTTAACTGTTTTTGATGTAAAAATAAATAAATAAAAAGAACATTACATAAGTAATAAGATGTCATTATAATATTATAAGATGAAAATTCAATGATAAATTCTTGAGTGCACAACTCTTTAACATGGCATTTTAATTTTTTAATTTCCAGTCCTTTCCTTATTTTCCCACTAGTTAATTTTGGTTAGGACTTTGATAATTTCTTTCATTACAATTACAGAACAATGGCATGTGTAGGCTGTACAAGAAATTGAGGCAAAATAGTATCATATTTCAGCCTGGAAATTGAAAATAAAAAAGCATATTACTTCTTTTAAAATACTGCAAATTTTTTCAAAGATACTTTTGATGATTTTGATATTCTATTAAGTTGGGGAGAGCAACTTGGAGTCTTATCAGCATTTGAAGCATCATTTTGCATTTATATTATAGTTGCAGGCTTACCGAACATGCTAGGACACTCACAGGGTGCAAATTGTTGACGTGTGTGTGTGTGTGTGTGTGTGTGCATACGCTGGGGATCATTCTCCCTAGAGAGTTGGTTACCCCATGCTGATGAAGTATTATTTTCTCTTTGCCAGGAATACAGTTAATCCATATTAGGTGCCTTATTTATAATTTCCACATTCTGATGTATTCAAATGAAAGAATTCATTTGACAGAAATTAGACAAGAAAATATTCTTGAGAACATTTCATTCAAATAGTGTTGTATGAGAAAAGATGGTACTTGTTGTACTATCTGTTCTGCAATTGTTCTCTCCAAAGTTTTGAATTTCCTCCTCTGGAGAAATATTTGCAATTTGTGTGATGTTTAGATATTTATTAACTTAATTTCCCTCAAAACTATTTGACCAATTGATATTATGATTTCCACCCTCTGAAGTGCTCAAATGGAAGAATCCAAATTATACTATTGCAATTGGACAAGAAAACATTCTTGAGAGCATTTTTTTCAAACTGTGTTGGGTAAGATAAGAAGGTACACCCCCTCCGAAAGTTTTGAATGTCTCCCTCTGTAGAAATATTTGCAATTTGCATCTTGTCTAGATTTTATTGATTTCAATTCCCTGAATACTATTTGATCTATTGATACTCTAGTTAACAAAGTTCCTCATTCTTGTCTAGTTATAATTGAGGGCACATGTCTACAATATGGAAATTGTACCCTTGTTAAAAGAAAGCAATATTAAAAATTGCATTAAAAAAAAAAAAATTGTCATAAAAGGGCCTAAAGATAAAAACACAGCTGTTGAGTGACAACAATAATGCAATCAAAAAACAAAATGTTTGAAACAGATTTGAATGGTATCAAGTAAATTACCCTATCAACAACACCTGTCTTATTTATGTCACAGAGAAAAATCTATTCCATTCTGTGATTTTCCAAGTATTCATGTTTCATGACATTTTAGCTTATTAAGTTCACGATGAGATAAAATTATCGGTTACAAAACAATTTGTTCATTTCTTAGGGGGAAATATTTCCCTCATTTCACTCCCGTGAATCTGTCCCTGAAAGATGTAAATTATATAAGGAAATTTTATATTTAAAAAGTATTGAACACTGAATTTAGATAATTATTGCATCTTCTTTGGATTGTGCCTTGAGTGTCAACTTAAAGAAAATTTTAAGAGATTTATATATAACTGTAGTCTTTTACTGATTACATAAAGAACATCAATTTACTGCTCTGGATTTTACTTTTCACCTGACATTATTTAAATATATTTAAATGTGTCAATTTGTTTATGACTCCTAGGTAGTAATCTCATTAAAACAGTCAAGTCTTTAGATATTTCATTTAACCATTCTAATCTTTGTGTACACAAGAGGTAAAATAATGTATGTCTCTAAATAATAAATATATTTAGTTCCCTTTTAAAAATGTCCCCCCTCACCTCCCACTGCTTCAATATTTCACTTGTGAATAAAATATTATTTTCTCTCTTGTACCCTAAATTAATTTAATTGTTCATTTCCAGCATATTAATTAATTACAAAATGCAATGTATATAATTTGTTATATGAAATTATATTTGTTACAGATTCGCAGAATGCAGAACATGCTGACGCAAATGCAGGAACAGTTGAAAGCCCAGGGGCGGTTACCCAGTCCTAAGGGAGATGGAAGTCGAGACAGCATAGTCAACGTATAAATTCCTTTGAAATTCCTTTTAGTTTAAAAATAAGAGTGAATATTGTATTAGTATACTGTAAAGTATTTGTGGTAAATAACTTAATTTTTTTCAAACATAATTATCAATTTTCATTAATAAATACTGAGATTAATTTTTTAATTATTGAAGTTAATTTTATTTTGGACATTTAAATTCATTCAAATAACATTTTTGGATTTTATATATAATTAAATATATTAAGAACATTGTGGATAGAAAATGATATCTTAATTTATTATTTGAAAAAGTATTTGCAGTTTTAATGAAGGAACACCTTAATTACTTTTTGCTTGGAAAGAGATCTTAGTATAATGGGATATATTCAAATGTTCCTAAAAAATGAAGTTACCAGTAAAAGTATTTGAATTTTTAGTTAGTTTAAAGCTGTGAATTGGATACAACCAGAATTTTAATTCTTGTATATAGTACAGCTTGAATTGTTTCTGAGAAGTGAAAGATGAGCCTAACTGCAAATAAAAAGGTATATCAACTAATGGTTCAAAATTATAGGGAAATGAAAAATTGCATTGACACTTCAGATTGTAAAGAACATTTGTCTTCCATACATTTTGATTAGTTTACACTATGAAACTAAATGAGGTATACAATTACTGAAACATCTACACTACTTCTCTTTATGTCATCACTATTCAAGTTCAAACAAAGAAGTTGTTTCTCACCTAAACTGCTCATGTCTCGTATTTTGTGCAGCTAAATGTGGATGAACATTACCAATTAAACATTAAATTTTTAAACATCTACCATACAATGGCAGTATTTACTTCCTTTTCCTCAAACGGGAAGTGTAGTACTGGGGTGGTAGTCACTTTGCAAATGATGAATCTTTGCACGAGGCTGTTATTGACTGGTTCACAATCTAGATGCAACTAATTAGGGAGGTGGCATTGAAAAACTTAAAAAATGATGAATGATTGATACTAAATGAAAGCAACAGAAGTATGATAGATATCCCAGTAATTGTGTCCTGCATTTTGAGTCATTGCCTGAACTGATTAATGAATGTAAGAAATATTCTCTACTTTTTAAACAACCCCGGTCTTGTGATACATTAATTCCATCATAATAATAGGTGGAAAATTTTAAATACAGTGGATTCTGATTATTTTAACATGGAATAATTTGAATTACTGGATAGATTGAAGAGTTTATTTCTTTTCTCATTTTCATTTAAACCAATGATAAACACCTTGTTTAATTTGACTTTTCAGAAGTACCGGTAAAGTTTGGATAATTCAGAGCAGAGATTTTATACATCTTAAAGAAATTAACAAATCCTGAATTCTAAGAAACTTCAAAACATTACTGAAATAATATTTCCTACTAGAAGAAGAATCTATGAAGACAAAAACTCATCATTGTTGGCACTTTTGCAGTTATAATCAAAGTGAGGAGGGACTGCAGTTCAATTAAGGTGAAAAGATAATGGTGAATTAATTCAAGCCACCAATGAAATTGAAGATTTGGTGTAATGTGTCACAACCAAACAAAACAAAAATTACTAACTTCTTTCAATGTTCTCATGTGTTCATGTATGTGTTACATAGTATACACCATTGGGTGCAATTTTTAAGACATTTTGTTTTCCAAGTTTCATTTCACCATATTTTTGGGGAGACAAATTGTTTTTGTTTTGGATACCAGAACCTAGCAATTATGAAGTTCGTTGATACTGCTCACTAGTTATATACTTATGTTAATTGATATTTATTGAGGAACACAGTTGTTGATTAATTGAAATTTTAAATAATTTAAATTCTCAAGTCCCTCTGGGGCAAAGATAAGGAAGTGTCCACTGTATTTGATGTTTGTTTAGAAGGTTCTTGTTAGTACTTGTGGCTGTTCATTTTGTTCTCTTTAAGTAAGAAAGTCTGTAGGTGATGCACAAGCAAAAGCACAAGTCAAGAGTAAATTGGGATTTTCTTGTATGTACATAATATTTTATCACGTTGTAATTTGTTGTCAGTTGCTGAAAGCTCAGGTTATTTCCTGTGTATAGAAGAAAACAGAAAGTAATGAAATCTATTCCTCACAATTCTTGTCAGTATTATCATGATCAAAATAAACTGAATTGTGCTTGGCAATGTTATATTGATATCTATCATTGGAGTAGGAATGAAATTAAGCAGTATAAGATTTAAAGCTACAAAAAAGTGCAGAAGAATTATTTAAAGGTATCTGTAAAATTAACAGTAAGTATGGAAGTAATTTCATATTTGTTTTTTGTACATTCATTATATAAAAACAAATGCTTGATAAAAAGTCTACTTTGAAATAAAGTTTTTAAATTTTCTTTATTTTGCAAGATTTAAATGTACAAATATTCTTTTTATATTTACCAAACAAACAAACACACAAAGAAATTAAAAATGTTATGGAACTGAATGTTAAGAGACAGGCTGATGAAGTGTGCACAATATTCGAAGTGTTTTACAATGATCTTTTGACACATTTTGTATTTACACCTTTTGTATTATACTTGTAGCGTTAATTTTTCATACTTTCATACAAATATTGTATATTGTACAGTGGTGTATTCGTATTATTAGATGTGTAATTAATGTATTTACAGAGTATGGTAAATCTTTGCCAACAAATATTAAAGAGAGGTTATCTGCCCATGAAATAATTAAAAATTCTTAAATAACTTTGGACAGCTTTTAATTTTTAATTTCAGGATAATCATACTGGAGGTAGAACAGATAGACATTCATTCTATAAGTGAACAAACAATAGCTGTTCTTAGCAGTTCATTTTACAGAAATTTGTATCTGAAAAAATTATTGTTAAATAATTGTGACATGTTTCTCAAAATAATTAATGTTCATTTTTCAATTAAAATTATGTTTACTCAAAAAAATTGAAGGAATAAATATATTTAACATGTGCTTGTTCTCACTCAGAATTGACCTTGTTTATCCCATGATATTTCATTTCAGGATTAAATTAAAAAATGTGATGTTCACAATATTTTTTTCTTATTTATCATATTGCAAGTTCTTAATTCTTAGGTTTTAAAAGAAATGGGTTTGATTTGCTTACTTGAGGCAATAAACAATCAAGCATTACATCAATTCGATATTTGAATTTTGAATATTTTTAAAATTAAAACAACCATTAGCTGTTGGTCTACATTATTACTAATGTTGCATTGCATTGTAAAAGTAAAATACATCAACAATCTCTTTGTCTTGCAATACTAAATAAAATATTACATTTTCTAGAAATATCTTTACAAGTCATTAATTAACTTCATGAGTAATCTTTACGAGTCAATAATTATCTTTCCAAGAGCAAAGCCACATTTATTGCTATGGACACGCTGCCAAAAACATAATTTTTCATTTATGTTTTACCAAAGAATGGAATTAACAATGAAACCTTTGTATTTTATGTCTTAGATGAGATGAAAATGTGTCAAAATCACAAGGATTTCATAATAGTATATTACTTAACCAGTCTAAGACATTTTAGTTCTGATAGCTCTGATGTCAAAGATTCAGTTATTGGGCACTCCCTAAAAGAAAATTGCATATATAGTTCCATTCAACATAGATCTGTCATATTGTAATGTTGTTTTGAGTGGCCCAACTACTAATTTTAATAATGATCAAAGTTTTAAATATGGGATGTGTAGTATATTTGACGATCACCATTTCACAAAATATTGGCTTTGTGTTGTGCATTTGCATTTGATTTTGTCTCACTACATCGCTAATAATGTTAGCAAAATGACTTGAAGTATTGTTGTCATAAGAGTGAAATTTGATGAATGGTACTGAGGTGTCAGTATGATAAGGAAAAATACTGACAGCACTTGTAACTGAAGTTCTATTTTCTTTGTGAATGAGTTTTAAATCTTGTTGGAAATTGTAATTCAAGCTATTTAGGCTCTCTGATTTGAACTGGATTTATCTGATTTTGTTCTTTGTCCTACAATACAATCAAGACATATTCATAAGCCTATAATTATTACATAATATCAAAAAGAGCACTTAATTAACCAAAACTATACATAATAGAAAACTATACATAATATTGGTTTTATCTGAATTTAAAAGTGCTAGGAGTCTTCATTTTTTTTCACTTGCTTTTTCTGTCTCCTAAGCCTTTAATAAATTCCAATCTCTGTTTTGTTTTCCTCTTGTAGATTAAACTATCCAAAACTGATAGTAAAGAAGGAAAAAAGAAAAGTGAAGGAAAATTGTAAAATGAGGGAGGAAGGAAAAATGGCAAATAAAAATTTAAAGTAAAAGAAACAAAGGAGAGAAAGTTCAATAAATAATATTGTAGAGTTCAAGTGTTATTTTTTGTTAATTTTTATTTTACATTAAATTCTGTTCATTAAAACTGAACAATTAGTATATGTACACATCTGGGATTAAATACAATTTATCACTGTACTTGTCCCAGAAAGAGCTTTCACTCAATACAAACTAACAAAATATTTTTGAAAGATACTGGCTAATTGCGAGCATTTTTCTCATGATAACAAATGTTTAAATTTTTAAAATTCTCTTAAAAAATTTGAAAGAAAGAAATATTCTTATAAAGTTCCATTATTCTTTTTTGATTGAGGTGACTTTAAGCACATTTGTTCTTTTTAAATAATATCATCTGATGGAGAAAATGCAAATTTCTCTCTAACATTACAATTATAATCAATACATTCAACATAATACTTTTTGAATGAAGAATGATTTTACTTTGTTAACATTATAAATATAAAACTATTTATGTGTAAATGGAATGTCTGTGATCTAATTATTATGTTATCTGTGATGAAATGATTACATTTTTTGAAGAAAAAGAGTTTCAAAGTCAAGACTGCTAGAACATTTCAACTTATTGAATGTATCATGCAGTGCGACCTCTTACCACTATGTCTTTAAGTGTAACAAAAAATCATTTTGTAAAGAGAGCAGTGCTCATTAACATAATAACAGTAAATTTGTACATTGTTTTAACATACCTTATAAGAACTATACTTAATATTTTGCTTGTAATTCATATTGGACAACATGCAGAGATGAAAAAAAAAAATTTAAATCACTGACCGAAAATGTTACCCAAATTTCACTTTTTTCTGACTTTGCTCCATTTCAGGTTTGTCCCATTTGCAATATTGTGTTTTGAGCCTTTTGAATTGAGATTCTTCGACTCAAGAGAAGGAATATTTTTTTTGAAATATTTTCTATATTTTGTAATTTTGTCTGTTCTTTTACTCTTTTATCTTAGAATGTAACCTAAAAATTTCCTTGTGAAAATTTCCTTAAAGGTATAATGAAGTTAGTGAGTGTACTTACATTTTTTATTGAACTGATTAAATAACTCTTATAGAGGAAAACGTTTTGCACTGCAAGTTTCCAGTACAATTAAAATTTCATATTTTCTTATGTTAAACAATTTCCAACAATGCAGGAGGCTATCCATTAATAATTGTACCAAAACATGTTTTAATTTCTTTAGGGTTCTGTTATTCTTGCAGAAGGGTGTATTAATCATCCAGGGTTGGGGGCTGAGGGTTGGAGTTGGGAATGCTGGGGATCATCCCCCTTCTCAAGAGTTTAATGCTCTCTGCGTACAAAATATTAATTTGTCCCTTCCAGGAACTTAATAATATGTTTCTAGATGCTGCATTTATGGTTTCTGCTCTAAAAGTTCAAATCAAAGGAACTGAATGAATTCTAAGAATGAGTCGAAACAGTCAGAATTGGAGCTTGTGTGTACATTTTTCATCTTATTCACAGAAAAAACAACTTAAAATTATGGTTGCATCGTGTCACCTTCAACTGTTCACTTGCTTCTTATTTTTTAATGTATCCCAAGAGAAAAATGTCAATTTGCACCATGCTCCTGCTTTATGGAACTTGAACCACAAGCTAAAGGTTTTTGGTTTGAATTAATGAAAGGGTATAACATTTACATTCATCCAATCCTGAGTAATGAGGATGTCTCAAGTGAGATTGAATTGATATGAAAACAATGTACAATGAATAGAATACTTTCCACCTTCTTCACATCTAAGAATGGAATTAAAATTGGCAGGAAAGCATTCACGTCATGTGTGCAGGCTAAAAATGATGACAACTGAAAAAGGATAGCAATCATTCTTCAAGATTTAAAAATAACTAAGTGGTTTGGGACTCACAACTTGATGTACTCCCGTCTGAATTTGAATATTCATCAATAATCTCAAGTATACTAGTATATGAGCCAGAGACTAATGCCAGAAGTGCCAAAATAATAATAATTACATCCTTAATCAGAATCCAGTTGAATCTTCCTAGCATTCCATCATAGCAGGCTGCAATTTCAATTGCTGCTGGAACCAGCAATCCCAAAATGGAAAAACATACAGCACCTACTAATGAAATAATGGGACCCAAATTTGGAACTGCTGCAGCAATACCCACTGAAAAAAATAAAAGTAAGTTTCAATAGAAATAATAGTTAAATGAATTCAAAGAATTAGAAAATTCCCAAAAAAGGAATTGATCAGTTGAACTTGCTAACCACAAGGTCGATTCACAATGTAGAGAATTCAGAAGTCCAGAAATGAAACATCATTTTGTGAGACATTAGATAATTTGAAGAAGTGTAGTAATACTATATTACAAAATTTGTCTTCCCGCTCTGAAAGAACTACTTCTGCGATCCTTTTATCCATGTGTAGGGAGTCATGCTAGAGTTAATGTGTTCTTTAAAAAACAATTATTACCACAGAAAAATCAAGGGGGCGAACTAATGTGCTATACCCAAAATTATCAAGGGCTATCGACGCACACAAAGTTTGATTCTGTGTTTGTTTACGATCTCCAATAGGAACAGAGGAAGTAGTTCTCAGAAAGAAAATAAATTTCATCCCACATGTGAATATTAACATGTGTGAATTGAAACAAAAGGAGAGCAACAATTTTGTGCTTCCCTTCACATTTGGGGTCACTTTATTAATTTATCTTATTAGTAGTTACAATTTACCGTTATGAGCAGAGATGAACAATTAAATTGTTCATTGATCACGATACCGCGAGTAATTACTAAGGAATGGATTTCCATATATGTATTTCCATACATGTATTTACAGAAACTAGATAGGTACCCGCATTCAATTATATTTTCTAGAGTTAACAAAACATTCTGAATGGACTAGAACTATTTTTATTTTATATATTTTGGTATAATTACATATTGTTACATATTTTACCTATTACGACACATTTCTTACATGTTTCGCTACATTTTAATATATTTATAAGTCGAAACGGGACATTTCAGATGCACGTTTGCAATATATGTTACGTAATCTTCTTTCTTACAAATCAAATGTAATGCTTTTATTACCATCATATCTCCGCCATGAATTGTCAAACTTTCCCCCTCCTACCGCTTACTGTGCACTTGCGAGTCAAGGATGAGCGGACGTTTATGAGCAAAAGTAATTTCAACCACGTGCTTGCTCATTTTTCAAACAGCAAATTCGTTACTCGATCGAAAACTAACAAATTACTTTTACAGAAGATTGTCTTACCGCGTTGTTCAATTTGGAGGGGGGCATACATATCCTTTAACTCCCTCCCTTGGGATCCATCTCTCGCAACACTGTACTACCATTTACTTGTACATCGGCTCCCCGTAAACATTGTAATATATACTATGAACGTATTTTATATTTCGAATAAAATTCTTATATGTGGTGAAGCCTAGTGTACAATTACTTCAGTGGAGATAGAACCATAGATTAAAGAGGTATAATTCTTTACTCTATGATAGAACCTACTTTCAGCCACTCCAACTGATCGGCGACGTTCTCTGGCCGGAAAATGCTTGTAGAGAACAATTTTAAACACAATAATGATTTTTTATTTTACTTTTTTTTCTTACATGT